>ML218833.1:7857-103486 GCA_004785975.1 Popillia japonica
TATTATTATTATTATTATTATTATTATTATTATTATTATTATTATTAAGAGTGATCGCAGGTACCACAAAAAACAATCTGTTAGTACTTTCCTATTCCTGTGATAGTTTTTGAAGTATTTGACGTTATCTTTGACAAGATTGTGATTACGAGGATTTACTGGCACAGTATAATTTGACATCGTTATCTGGCGACAGAGAACTAACCAGTGCTACTATTTCTTGAAATGGATACCCAATTATATCGATGTTCTAAATCTACTTCATGGATATTATTCCTAAATATAGCACACATTCGTCCGGCATCTTCTCTGTAGCAACAGAAAGAACTAATGCCTTACTCGTATCTGTTAAAGAATGCCAGAAATTAGTCCGCCATCCCATTAGCTGCATTAACTACATGGTTACTCCCCTTTCTTTGTACCTATAGAATTTTTAATGCAATTATATACCTACTACCGCAATAATCTGTATATATGTATTTCTCGGTCAATATCTGTTAAGAAAATACTTGCTCTAAGTATAAAAACTGTTTGAGATTTGTAAATATTTAAATAGTCTGCGCAGTTTTCATAGAAATTTATTTACTAGAATTTATGAAATCATTTCGGCACATCTCATTATGCTCGACATTCTCTGCTTGTCTATTTTGCGCAATCATCTAGAAAATTTGAATATCAAGTGTAAAAATAGCAGAGGTAATACACCGCGCTGTCTGTCTGTAAAGTTTACATCGACATCATAAATTTAAATGAGCGGAAAAAATATTTTTAGTTCCGGTGCTCTCTCACGTCATCGTAACACGAGTAACGCAAATACTTGATTGCGATCGATATCGTGAAAAATACATGCTTACTGTTAAGAGTTTTTTGCTTTTATAGAGTTAAGTCTCATGGTTAAATAATATATGTATGTACTCATGTCAGTGTGTATAAATACGGTACCCTCTAATACATTCTTATTTATGAAATATTTACTTTGCTCGTAGAGAATGTTGACTATGCTGAAATTAAGACGATAGTTTTATTTTGAAGACGGTAACAATTGTTTTAAAAATTAATTTAATTTATTTGTTTTACAAAGATACGTACATATTCATGGATACAAGACAACTAACTACCTAGTCTACAACATTACATTAGCAAAGTTATTATCAGTAGTACGTGACAATATGTGAGAATCTTATTATATGAGATGCTCCCGGGATGATCATATTACTCGATTCAAAGTTTTTATATCGTTTTTTCAATATTTTTCCATTTCTAGGTCAATAACACTTTTGATTCGATTAAAGATAAATTTATTCCAGAACCTTTACAATTTATTAGGTTTTCGTTACACAACTTCTTCCGAGGAATAAAATTGACATCTAATTCCCGTCAATTAATAAACAACTAGCCGTGCTTATCAACAAAATTATCTACAGACAAAGGATATATAGGATTAAGTTTACAATATCGTGGATAATTTTATTAGATATTTTTTAAATGTAACTTTATAATAAAAAATCCTTATACCTATCACTGTATTTTTTGTCAAGCTCTAACAATTCTGTTCAGGGCTAAGGAAAAACATGGCAAAAAACTTAGTCAAGAGTTTAATTTGATAAAACTCAGGCGTGATTAGGTGATTAAACTATTATAAATAATTCTTAAATTTTCAATATCTGTTCTAAAATTGACCGCCTTATTTTCTCTCTCTCTTTTTACATATAACTATATTCTTTTTTTAAAGTCTTAACATTTTCAAAATCAAAGTTATGTCGTAATTCTTTAGAATGCTTAAACAAAATAGTTTCTGCGGTTATGTTATTCGTTACAGTGTATTGATGATTCTAAAGTCGCTTTTTTAAGTACTGTCTAGCCTGACCTACGTAACATTTATCACAGTCTTTGCGTTCTAATTTATATACGACATTACTTTGATTATCTTTTTTAATTTTAGTTTTTAAATTTGTAAATAACTGTCTGTTATTGTTTGGTGTAAATATGTAATGATAGTCGTGGATGTATGAATTGTGTGATATATTTTACTATTTTGTTTAGTGCCTGTGTTGTATATGTTATGTACTTACTCGTTTTTTTATTAATTTTTCGTAAAAGTTTTGTCTTCTATAGGGATATCGAAATTTCGAGGAAGTGAGTCAATAGGGCGTCAGGTCATTGATCTCTCTTCTAGGAATTCGGTCAGACTTGCGTACAGGTATTTCTGAGGGTTCTGGGAATTTCCAGGAAGTCGAACTCGGGTTTTAATCGACTTTTTCGGTTGTCAGGAAAAATCGGGTGTATGGATCTTCTCAATCAAGTTTGTAATATGAAATTTTGTTGTTCTTTAAACAATAGTATTCTCGTAATACACTTTAATTACGCTTGTAGGTTAACGAGAAAAACGGACTTTTTATTTTTCAGGTTATGTCATTTTCACTTTAACTTTTTGAGGTAAAGTTTTTAAATAATCAGAGAAAATTTTAACGTGGCGACTACTTCGATGGTTGAATCGCGAATGATGTTTTTTTTGTGCCATTCTTCATATTTTTCGCAAAATTCGACGTCCTATTGGTGGAATGCAAGCCGCGTTACTTAAAACAAATGCGAATTGGTTTGCAATTTCAAAACTGGCAAAATGTATTTTTGGATTCTCAAACAAAGGTGATATTCGCGTTCTCCGTATATAAGAACTTTTACTGAATTTGGTGAATTTTTATAAACAAATTCTCCTTTTTTTAGGTTCGGACTTTTGAAGATGCTTTCGCAAAATTTGTGGTGAAATTGAAATTTTTGCTGGTAACTGATTCTGGAATCTTGTTCCTGACGTTGTTTTCTTCCATTCTATATCTAACATTTATTGGATAGATTGTGTTTTACAATTTAAATACTTAAGTAAACTGTGTTGGTTTTACGTCAAATCGATGTAGCGAAAACCTCATTTCCTTGAATATGGATCATACGCTTAAGTATGCTCCGAAATCGAGAATACAATTGTGCCTATTTTTACTGATTTGCAGTACTATTAATTAATTTCCAGATAGAAAATTGGATTTAAAAACTATATATGACAGCTGTTGGACATTTTCCCATTGGTTTTATTTTAATTCAAGAGCTTTTTAGCTAAACTGGTGTATCATCATCATGGTACTAATCATAACTTTATATAATAGGATAGAGCCAATTTTTAACAATAGATGAACATTATCTGGTAATCTTTATTACGATAACCAGTGGCACTAATGTGATTCTATCACAATAGAGCAGACCGCAACTACATAGGTATAACTAATGTATCAGTATAGAATTATGAAGGACTCGATCTCAATTGAAAAGTGTACATTACCATGTATGTACGCTACCGTTCATGTTACATAATTCGGTTGCGTGGTATAATTTTATAAATTCACGAGATATTGAAATTAAATTACATAAAAAGCAAAATAATAAAAATGCTACAAATATTGTAACGTACCAGTTACATACAAAACGAAAAATCAAAGCAATTGTAACAATATATGCGGGGTGGGGCAGAGCAACTTGCTTGTTTGAATTTAGCGTCCTGAAGCAACGGTTGCTTTGAGGAGGGTGGAGCTGGACACAGTTAAAAGAGGGTATCGTAAAGTCTGTGGTCTGCTTGAAAACAGCTGCGGCTCTTGGGTTTATTCCTCCTTCTCTAAGGCAAATGTAGTTGATATTGTTCAAAGAATTTAATCTACGTCTGCATTACTTTTTTTTATTGAATTTCCAAATAAGCAAATAAGCAAGATTTTCTGTTCGTTAAAGACTCCTTCTCCCTCACACAGAACAGCTTGATTAATCCGATTCACTAGTCTCTCCAAAACGCTGTGAAGGATATCGGTCCACTGTTCTGACAAAATATTCCAGAGACCTGTTACGGTCGTAGGACAGGTATTGCGGATTCTTTTGTCCAATTCATGTCACGATAGCTGAATGAGTATAATGTCTAAACTTAGTGGCAGTCATATCATTAGCAATAGGATCTTTTGTGACGTGACTTTTCAGGCGTGACTGTATTTTTGTGGACTTCTTGGAGATAAGTTTCTTCTCTCAGTCCCTTCAATTTTTCTGAGATGTCGTGTTCCAGCGTAATAGATACAACACCAAACAATAGTTAGAAAAACACAATCGGATAGCATTTTTTCGATCTTTGAACGCTAAACAAAAACTCGTCTTCTTTATTCAAATACTTTGAATTTGCGTTCAACCGTCCACAATAGTTCTTTGACATAGTCCACTGTCTGTTTGAGATGTTTTAGGCTCATTGCTGTCGCATCTGCATGCTTTCGCGGTGCAGCAATAATTATTGCTTATGCGCTGTTTTTAGTCGTCATTACAGTACAAATGGAAATATGTCTCGCGGAATGTTTATTTATTTTTGCGGTAATTTCAGGCGGGATTAATTTCCTATTGTGTTTACTTCTTAAAATAATTGGGATATTACACTAGCCCCATTTAATATGTGTGGTAATGTTATACATACATACACAACCTTAAAGTAGTGTAGTAAAATACTGACGATTTCTTTACACAATTACTATTTATGTTTAGTAGTTTATAAAACAATCAGTAACAATTGAAATGAATTACTAACACTAACATGTTTAGGTATTTATTGTTCTGATTTTAATTCTTATTACATCATAGGAATTCAGAAAACGGCTATTAAGTAATCCTCTGTGGAATAGCGGACGCTCCGCTTTGTAGTTATAAGCTATCGGCTTAAAAGCCTAAGAATGATGTAGTATACATAATAGCATTGCCATGTGATGTATGCATATCAGATTTAATACAACAATAAGGGTCAGGTGCTGAATGGATTATACGACAGAAATTAGAGTAAAATACGTTAGTCTAACACGCATAAAATAAAGCTCCTAAGTCAGCTTCCTTCCGAAACCCGACACGACATGTACATTTTGTATACAACACCTTAGTCTTAAACTTTCGGTAAATAGATACGTTTTCATAGTATTCTCACAGATCTACGTAATACAATCCACGTTGCTTATCAACAAGTAATGTGGAGGAATTATCGTTAATTTCACAAAATATACTAATTATCACATCTTGCTGCATATGTATGTTTGTGTCGTTTTATTTTTTCAACAATTATTTACTACAATATAGCACTCACTAATTGAAAGCCGCAATGCTGTTTATATAGTGTTGATAACAAGGTTTGTTGCGGTTTATCGAGCGAAATATTGTTAGCAGTGTTAATTAATATATTATTATGCGGTAACGATAATTTCTCCTCCTAGACAGTTCTTAAAAATTATTTGCTATAAATACGAGTTAAACAGTAATAACTTTCACAATTAGTTTTAATGGTACGCGCGAATGATACACTGAAGCAGCATTAGTAATTTGTTGATTTTAAGAAATTAAAGAACACGAAATACTTTGATAATTGCCACGATCGTTTTCGAAAATATCTTGGGCAACACAAGACCTCTCAATTCTATTATGTCTCAGATTAGACATGTGCTCTATGAACCTAGTTGAGATGGAATGTCTTGTTAGCCCATATATTTTAGGTTATAATTTTTACAATTGATTTCGTAAATCCCCGACTTTTCCAAAGGCTGAATCTTCTTCAGCCCCTTGAAGATTTTACACAAACTTTTAATGATAAAGGAAGCGAAAGGGAAAGTAACAAAAGGTGTAGTTCGATATCTTCTCGAAAAGTCGTGGATTTTTTCACAAAAATTCTTTTAATTAAACTTTCTAATTTACTCATAGGTAATCTGACGCTAGAAACCATATAACCTTTACCTACGTATAAACCAAACGATTCAAACTTGCCATTTTGTGTTAGGCACAATGATCGGAATCTGAAGGTATGTAGCGAAGTGTACTGGTTTCCTTCTTATATACCACAAATTCTAAACAATTCTTATTAATAAAGTAAAAGTATCTGGGAAGGGTAACTGACCGTTTTTTTTTCTTTTTCATATGTAACTTTTATGGCCTGAAGCCCATTATTTATAGACGGGACACACTGTATATACTCATTATAAAAACTAATTTAACCTAACTGTGTCCATATTACTTAAAAATTAGTAAAAGCATTGCTTGTGCTGTGTGCGAGTGGTGAAGAAGAAGAGGTCAATAGTCAAGGAAAAGAGACGTGTAAAAAATATTGAAACGAAAATGTGGAGAGTGGATAATTTGCAAGATGACATTGAAAAAATTATTATTCGTGCAACAGATTCATCTTCGGAAGATCAAACCGATTCCTTGACTGACTAGATATGTAATTGACATAAACACCTACGTGTGTGTAATTGCTATTCTTTTCCTAAATATTATTGTATTATATAGGTATTTCTATAATTCCAGCTATTTTTGCAACTGTTACTAATTAAGGATTATACATATATATCGTGCTTTTAATTTAATTAATTGTATTATACCCCTATAAATAAATGTTCCAAAATATAAATAACATTAATAATAAAGTATATCAGTAAAAATAAATAGAATTATGATTTTTTTCACTAATTCTTAAATAAATAATTATACGTGTAAGATGTTTTCGATTGCAAGCATGGGTTAATAAATAGAAGCAAATGCGTTTCCATATCAAATTCGGTTAATTTTTTCAACGATCTCTTTAGAAGCGTGCTGTAACTCAGATAGCGCTATGCCTTCCTGGATTTTTACGTCACGCTTCTAAATTACATTTCACTTCTGTATGTGTATGCGTGCATCTGCATACTCATACATACATATATCAGATATTCACAGAAGATATTGAAATATCACAAAGAAAAAAAAACTTTGATATCGTAGATCTATTTCAGATCCCTTAAAGCTTACAAATGCGCATAAGAAATAAGGGTTTTGCAACAGGACGATTTCGCCAAATCCTCTTACAATTTGTTTGTTTTAAAGTGATAAAAAAGAAAACATCTTCTGCAGCGAAGGCCAGCAGAGTTCGCGGATATTTCTTTCTCGTGGACTTATTTTTTTTTTTTGGGTTTGCGGTACAGTTTACGACTGCATATTTTGTTATTGAATAAGACATGTGATGCATACTATATTTGCGGTAGGTATGTATATGCGCGGCATGGAAGCAGGAAAAAACATCACAATAATTTATAAACAACTGTATAGACTGTTTATTACTTATAGATAACCTTTGCTTCACTTCCCTTTAACCGTTATCCATTACTATTATCTAAAAATAATTAATTCTGAAAACGAAATTTTAATACCAGTTCAACAACATTCTGTCGGCCGAATAAAAGAAAGTTTATCTTCATTGGAAAATGGTTATATTTGACCAAAGATGGCTATTGCTGCTAACGAGAAAGACAAATTAACCATCTATGTTGTTATAGATCATGGTTGTTATGATTTGAGAGTTGCTATATAGATTGATGGAGACGAGTACATGCAGCGAGCTTCGACTATTTCTATCGTTGATTTTTTATTGAGCAGCTCTGATAGGTGGAACATGCCGTAGCCATGGAAACCGAATGGGGTGGAAGAAACGGGTAGTACTTAGTGCGGTGTGAAGGTTCAGCATGTAGTTGTATTTTCTGCCTAATGGATGATTGATCGCACTACTGAAGCGAGTTTGAGCGACGAATGATTGTGAGGATGCATATGGTGGGTGTATCTTTCCATGAGATCGCGCGCCATCGCGAGCGATCGTTGTCGGTTTTGCAATGGGCATGGCGAGAATGAACTGAAGTAGGACGTACGCGCCTTCAACCAGAAACGGAACAGCCCCGCGCGACCACAGCACGCGAGGGCCGCGCCCTTCTGTAACGTCGCATGTGTCATCCTCAAAGCAACTTGAAGCCGTTTGAGCAGCACGCAGGATAGACGCATTTACTACGTGCGGGGCCGGTTGGTAGAGAGTGGACTGTGAGGGCGCTGTGGGTTGCAACGGCTTCCACTCACACCCGGACACCGCCGCACTCGCTACCAGTGGGTCAACGCAAAGTATCGGTGGGTTGCCGAGTGGAAGCACAATTTGTTTTCCGACGAATCAAAATTCAAATTGGGCGTCAGTGACGCGAGAATTTTGGTTCGTCGGCGATCTGGTGAGCGTCTACTCGAGCAGCGCGTTCAACCACGCCATATGTACACCGGGCGATGACGGGTCGCCGATAAGCAGATGCATATGCAGGCTCCTCCGGCTAACGTAGAGCAATTGTATCAACTTGCTCCGTAATATTGTCTTTTAAGTCTTGTTATCTTCTAAACACTAAATTTCTTAAATATCGTCACAGTCCATTATCTGCTAAGTTAATATCAGGTGATCTTGGTGGCCATGAATTTGCAAAATGTCTACTTAACATCTTTCGACTGAGCGAAGGTGCCCCCATCCTGCAGAAAAATGATGTTTTCAATTCCGTGGTGCTGCAGCTGAGGAATAACGTCATATCATAACATTTGCAAGTATCGTTCACCGATTACAGTTACAGACACGGCTTCTCTATTCTGCATTTCCCTGTGGAAATACGGACCAATGATAAAATCAGCTATAGAGCCGCACAAAGCGGTGAGTTTCTTGTCATAAACACTTCTCTGGATTTATACATTTCGAGTTACCACGGAGATCACCTTTACATTTTATGTCATCGCGATTCTATTTCAAACATATTTAGAATCATTATAGTAGTTCGTTAAACTCTAATTTAATTCGATTTATACGTTGCTAATATATAAGTTGTAAAAACAGAAGCGTAAGCACGACTTTTATTTGTATTGTTTGGTATTTTGGATATTTGCCACTGAAACTTCGTAACTACCTATGTTTATATGTCCCTACATGAACCAACCTGTATATAGCAATGTATTTGCGTAAGAGCTTCCACGAAGTCTTCATAAATCTATTAATATCGGCGACAGTTTAGCGAAGCAAAGTAATGGCAAGCACTTGAGCATGTGCGCATAGATAAAGTTGGCCGTGACCTGCATTATGAAGTCTGCAAAAATAAAAGCTGCTTCACCATCGGATATGCAAATACAATTGCTGCTGACACTCTTGTTTTCGTCGTACCCTGAACGGTTCTGAGAAAATGTATTGATTAAGCTAATTTTCTGTTTAATTGCAATACTTTAATGTAATATCAACTATAACATAAATTTATCCGTAAGTGACCCGCATTGGCTAGATCTATGTATAGCAGAAGTGATAAAAGTCTTATAAAAGTAATCCATGAGCAGCTGTTGTGTCAATAACTGAAAGCATCTATAGATTGGCGAACTGTGAATATGAATTTCTATAGTAGGTATAAAACTTCAACATACTTTAACCGTAGAAATATTGATATTATATCACAATGTGTTTGGTTCAGAATTATAGAATATGAGCTATAATGCGTTCTGCATGCGCATAGGTTAGAATTTGTCTATCATGGGTTTTACAACACCACTTTTTTACATCAAGTATGTATACTACAGATCAAATGATTTATTATGAAACACAAACATACATAGATAGTTGATTCGGTTACAAAGCACCGGAGGGTCAATTCAGCAAATTCAGAGCTTTAACTTCGAAAATGTTGAAGGTTTGTCACAATAAAGCGACTGCTTTCTAACAGGATAAAAGAACTTTTATAGCAATTACCACATATAGCATATGACAATATATTGTTAGTGCTTAATAGGCGAGAAATTTTTATTGTATTTGAGTCCTGGTACCTATATGTAAGCGACATATAAATAGTGCAACGCAACATAAAAAGTAATGGTAGTGCGTGTATTTAATATGATTGATGAATTAAATGAAAAATAGCGGTTAAGTTAGAAATAAATCTAATTCTACGTGGAAACCATGAAGTACGACGATGCTGCGTAGGTATTTACTGACAATCAATACTTCTACTAAATATACTATATATACATATTGTTTCAAAAGTGGATATTTAACGCAGATAGTGGTCTTTATCTATTACACTATAAGAAATGAAGTAATTCGAACTAAAATTTCCACTCATTTCTTAAAGTAAAATCTTTCGCGAAGTATTTTATTCTATTTAAGTAACAACGCAAGGATGAATCTTCATATATATATATAGGTATAATCAGTCCCTCTTCTACTGTTAAGTGTAGAGGATATTCTTTCTCTTCAGGTTTTGCTGTATCAACTTTCTATGATCTTCTTTCTCCAGTTCTTCCTGTCCTTCGCTAGAAACTCGGCCTGCTTCCACGATAATCCCTTACTCTTCAATACTCTTCCTATTTCATTATCCCAAGTCATCCGGGGTCTACCTCTTCTTCTCGTTCCTATTCTCTTGGCACCCCATACTCTTCTAACTTGTCTTCCTTCATCTAGTCGCTTTAAGTGACCCCACCATCGCATTTGCGAGTCCTCCACGTATTTCCTGGCACTTCCAATATTTAGCTACTCCCTTATGGTGTTGTTTCTTATTTTGTCCATCACCGTCACATTCGCCACCCTTCTCAAGTATTTCATTTCCACTACTTGTATCTTCTTGTGAAGCTTTTCAGTCAATACCCAAGACTCGCAGCCATGTAGCAGTGTTGGCAAGAAAATGTTCTTATAGACTGTCATCTTAGTGTTATTGCTGATTTCCTTTTTATTAATTAAGCCTCTCCTAATACAATGGAACAATTTTATTGTGCTCGTTATTCTGCGGTTTATTTCTTCCTCTTGTTTACCTGTACTGTCTATTACTGCTCCTAGATACTTAATATTCTCTACTTGCTCGACTGTATTATTATTGATTTTTATCATTACTTTTCTATCTTTATCATTTGATACCACTATGGTCTTTGTCTTACTGGTGTTTATTCTCATTCCTCTGTCCTCAAGTTCTTTACTCCATGAATCTACATTGAATTGTAAATTTCTCTCCGTACTTGCTAAAGTTACAATGTCATCGGCAAATACACATTCGCTAATTTGGATACTATCCATTTTATAATAGCCTACGTTCATCTTCCTACTGGATCTGCTACAATTTTTAATAATTTGATCCATGAATATCAGGAAAAGTAGGGGACTGAGGACTCCTCCTGGCCTAACTCCTTGTGTTGTTCTGAATTTCTTTGTCTCATGGTTGTTTGCCTTGACTGTGTTTGTGGTATTCTTGTACAGCGATTTAATTGCTTCAATTAGTCCTACTTCTACACCATTACTTTCTAAAGCATTCCATATTTCCTCTCTCTTTACCTTGTCAAAAGCTTTCTCTAGATCGATAAAACACATGTATATTTCTTTGTTGTAAGTTAAGAACTTTTCCAGTATATTTTTTATCGTGAAAATATGGTCTTATGTGCTGTATCCAGGTCGAAATCCACTCTGTGCTCCATGTAATTTATTTTCTACTGCCCTTCTTAGCTTCGCTTCCAATACAATTTCGTACACTTTGCAAGCAGAACAGATCAGCGATATTCCACGATAATTAGAGCAGTTCTTTCGGTCTCCGTTTTTATAATCTTCATATAATTGCAATATATCAGTCAGACACATCTATGTATGTAGTGTTAGGTTGATAACACACTGCGACCTAAAAAATTTATTGTGTCCGTTATTCTAGCTGCTTTTACACCTGGTCAATTAGTCCGATTTCTTTTAAAAAGTGCAGGATGTCAGGACGTCCCAGGTATTTTTCTCTCTTCAATTTCATGTGCTCCTAAATGCAAGGCCCTTGAGTTGCACAATCTACATTCGGCTTCCTTTGTTGTTCCAATTTTACTTACGTGTCCATTCAGTTTAGAGTGACTTGATAGAATCCCTGTCAATCCATAAATATAGGTTTTGCTAAGATTGCTGCATTCTGGAAATCTCTTTTCGTTATATGTTCCCAAAAGCATCATAGCTTGCCTCATACCCTGGAGATTCTCCCAGGATTTAGGTTCTCTTGTATTACACTGGAACCTATTCCACAAAAAGGTTCTAGTCTCTCATAAGGTATTCTGGCCCCCTTCTTAGCGAGATTATCTATCATTTCGTTTTCCTTAACCCCTGTGAGTCCCGGGTCCACAGTAGAGTTACCTCATTCCTTTTGCCTAGCTTATTTAGTTTGTCCAGACACTCCCAAACTATCTTGGAGCTAATAAAATTTGAGTATTTGATTGATGGCTGCTTTACTATCAGCATTATGATAGTCTTTTGCTCTTCGTAGCTTTTGTCAATGTTAAACTGAACGCATGGAACTATGGAAACAGGTTCTCTTTGAACCATGTCGCAGAGGGCATTCTGAAACTTTCGTCTGGCATAAATGACTGTGTTATCAGCACACCTGTGATATGCCTAGTTTGGTTAAATCATGGTTAAATCTATTGTCAAACTTCACATGTGTAGGGCAGTAATTCCCACTTGTGGACGTCCTCTAGTCGCGTCCACTGTGCTAAGGCGAAGACCCCCAGGAGTCCGTCCAAAAATGCTTTGCGTTTGAAATTGCTTATATTGCAACCTCTTCTTTCGATTTTATACTAAACATTATTTTGATGATTTAAAAGTTAACTTATCTAGTGAAAGTGAAGTACACAATATCAAATACTGCACCACCATTACTGTGCTTAATTAAGTAGTCACAGTTCCTAGCTGTAAACTTGGCATGACCAGCGATGTAATTTTACTGCAGTTTTACTACAGTTTTTATACTTGCTATATATTAATACATGTATATACATGTACAGGCTGTTCCCTAGGGTAACCGGCAAAATTATATCATATATTCCAGAGATGATTCTGATCAAAAAAATATATATATATACATATACACCATAGGTCAATTCCCGTTAGTTTTCGAGATACCGATAAAAGAAGAAATGTTTACCAATAGACATTTAGTAAGAAACTACAGACTTAATAAGATAAAAAGCTAATATTGTAATAACTGCTCCAATTGTTCCCTTGCGGTTTCCAAACACGCTGCTAGTTTTTGAGCCGTGTTTCTTTATCCGTTAATATCTGCCAGTTCATTCCGCAAAGAAGTTACTGCTTCAACTATTCTTGCTATCAATTATTCTCGCGTGTCTGGCTTACGATTTATATAAGCACAACATTTAAGTCCCTGCCGAAATGCGGTGGTGCACCGACGTGTTGATAAAACATGCCGCGTCGGGATTCTAGGCAAATATTTTCCATTTATTCTGGCAAATTCTCAAAAAAAAATGAGATAATAATAATTTGCCGTCGGGAATAAAAAATTCAAGAAAATGTGATTCAGCAATGTGATTATTTAACAACCCACACTATACATTCCAGAGAAACGGTGTTAGTGATTGCCCACAATCAGACTATGTGGGTTTTGATAATAATAATAATAATAATAATAATAATAATAATATTTCTTTATTATTACCATAAAGCAAGCAGTACAGAAGCAATAAAGTAAAATATAAAAATAAACAAATACAGTAATAAACGGTGACATTCAGACCAGTGTGTAAACACAATGTCTGTTTTTCAATGTCACCGATAAATATGTGTAGGTATCTAATTTACTCGTGCACAAGAGAGAAAAGAAAATTACACGCAAGATTTTAAACAAAGAAAAAAAAAACTAGTGAAGAACGAAATAATACTTGTATATAACACAGAAAATCAACAGTTTAGCATATACAAAAAAAAAACGTTCAAGTAAACTGACAGTGGCCTGCTATGTCGTCGAGTCCAGAAATACCCGACACATGTATCGCTTAAAGGCAGCTACAGAACTGCAGAGGAGAGACTGTGGATATGCATTGCGAAAACGTGCGATATTATAAGAAAATGATCGTTCAAAAAGGGCACTGCGATGGATGGGAGGTGTAATGAAGTGAGGGAAGCGAATATTAATATTATGCACATCGCTCCTAAATGTTAGCCTTTGATAAAGATAGAGTGGAGTCTTTGCTGACAAAATCTTATAATAGAATGTATACTGATGAAGCCGCCGGCGATGCTCCATACTAATCCAGCCTAAATCTTTTAACTTGTGGGAGACGTGTTGAAACTTTTTCAATCCATAAATGAAACGTATGCAAGCATTTTGTGCTACTTTATCCTCCGTGAGGTGGCGCTGTCCAGGCAAGGGCCGTAAACCACGTCGCAGTAATTGAAATGAGATAAAACTAAAGCATCAGATAGAAGACGCTTGGTAGATATTGATAGGTAGTGTCTATGTGAATATAACATTTTCAGATTGCCATAGGCATTATGAATACATTTCATAATATGATCTTTAAATCTAAGACTGCGATCAAACTGTAGTCCGAGACTCTTGGCTTTCTCAGAAAAAGGTAAAACTGTATTATTGATGCTGATAGATAAGTTATCGGTGGCAAATGCAATATCGTTTTTCCTGCCAAAAGAAGAACAGATGTTTTATTTGTATTAATGTTCAAGCAGTGCTGTTCCGCAAAATGGGGTCAATTGTGAGAATTTCTGGTATTGTATATACCATCTCGAGTAAATTATGGCTCGTCTGTAAAAAGGAAACGCGGAATAATCTATTATGCAACCATTGGCACGCGATTGGCCGAGTCCCCTCGTAGTAAATGATTAAGAGTTTGAAGATGGTAAGGATAAAGTTAATTTGCTGCGCACTATCAAATTTTCTTTCGACCCATGAGTTGGAGAAAATCCTGTCTGTTTCCAATGCCGAAAGACATTAGAAAATGTTGTATAGTGAGACACTACACGATTTGGAAACCGTCGACGCTATTCTTCTGCTGTGGCACGTCCGCTTCCATTACAAAATCCATACACAACACCATGTCAATGTATTCCGCGTTGGTATACGTTTTAGACATGGTTACTATGTATATTTAAATATTAGTTTTGGGGTTTTATTTATGAACAAATGTCAATGCATCGTAAGTTGCTAATCAACAAATGTCAATGTAAATAAAATAGATGCAAATTAACATCACTCCACCAATCGTTTATTTCTTTTCTGCATGTAAAATGCTATCTCATATACAAATAATGTAAGCACATTTTTATTTTTGTCGATATTTCGAAATCGAAACGAAATTGACCTATGTTTTATCTGAAGTTTTTTCATCCAAATCACCTCTAGAACACATGATATAATTTTGCCGGTTAGCTGAGGGAACACGCTGTGTATGACGATTCAAAACTAAATATCTAATCCCACAGGTATTTGAAGATGAAGGTACACATACGGAATGGATTCAGTTTTAACACTTATTGACCGTACAGGCAAGTAGTTTGATATGCATTAATGCACTTGTCGAGATAGGTCACCTCGATAACCCAAATCAATTAGGACAATGCATTGCATATAATTTGGTGTCGCATTGTGAATAAGATAAGATAAAAAGATAGGTCGCATCTTGTTGTGAACTTGAGTATTTGATTGCTATTTCTCGTGTAAAAATTTACGCTCTATACATTGAGTAAACTAATCGTTTTAATTACCTACATATATTCCAAAATTTGTACACAACTGGATTAGTATCAACTTCTACATCAATCTCTAAATTTATTAGTCAAAATGTATCTAATAGTATCTGCTGTAACACTTTGAACTTATGTAAGTACATATCTATTAACGATTTAGGTAAATTTCTAGTGGTGATATTAAATTGCATTAGGTAGATACTATATTTTTTGCTACTATAAAGAGTTAATTTTGGTCGTGAATTATGTTAGTGCAACAGTAGATAACTCGCAGTTTTTATTAAAACTTCCATACGTGCATATACTTAGATATCTATGTATGTATTTAGTACATATAAGTACTTCTATGCCACTATCCAGATAAAATAGCTTCTACTTACAAGGAAACACAGACAAGTGATGGTGACCGATTTAAATGAAATTTGGTGGGTTTGTAGACTGATATAGTATAAGAACAACGGCAACTTTCATAGATGCTAAATCGCCCGTTTTCGGGGGTGGGGGCGACCAAGAGCCAACGCTACCGTTTGCTATTTGCTTTAATATGTCCAAAACTATAAGACATATCAAAAAAAAGTTAAGATAAATATATACATAACTGTTTTATGAGTACTAAAGGATAGCGACAATAGTCTGCCTGTCACTTAGTCTAGTAATATAGAGGGGGTGGGGGTTGTTTCTGGAAAACAAGAACTATGACTATTGTCGCTATCTTTTAGTACCTACTCATAAAACAGTTATATATTTGTCTTAACTTTTTTTGATAGGTATTATAGTTTTGGAGATATTAAAGCAAATAGCGAAAGGTAGCGTTGGCTCTTGGTTGCCGCAACCCCCGAAAACGGGCGATTTAGCATCTACGAAAATTGCCGTTGCTCTTACATTGCATCGGTCTACAAACCCACCAAATTTCATTTAAATCGGTCACCACTGCTTGCCTGTGTTGCCTTGTTAGTCGCAAATTTAAATAGTCGTGATTTATTTATGCTAACCGCATAAAAGACATAAAGGGAAGTGTTACTAGAAACTCAGAGCTGGTTTCTATGTCTTGTTTATTGCGTCGCTACAATTCATCATTAGTTCAAGACAATCAGATCTAGTCAAGTTAGTAGAAAAATGCCTCTCTTCAACATATCTTACTTTCCAAGAAAAATGCTACCAACAAACCTCTGGAGTCGCTATGGGTTCTCCACTTTCTCCGGTAATTGCTAATATTTTAATGGAAGCTTTTGAACCCACGGTTTTAGATGACTCCGATCTGACACCTAAATCAATTGACGACACGTTTATCGTCTGGCGTCATGGCAAAGACACCCTTCCAACCTTCTTAGATTTTCTTAACAGTCAGCACTCCGACATTAAATTCACGATGGAGATTGAACCAAACGGTTCACTGCCATTTCTGGATGTATTGGTTACTCGTTTACGAAATTATCACTCTGTATATAGGAAACCGACGCATACGGATCGATACCTTCACGCCAACTCGCATCATCATCCAGCATAAAAACAATAAGTTATCAGCTTCCTTGTGGTATCGAGCATTTTCAATTACCCAGACCGATAATATCAACAAGTAGTTAAAACAAGTCAAAACCGCTCTTCTTCAGAATGGATATATCGCCAGCAATATACAAAAGGTCATAAACAGTACTGTCATACACGAATCCCTAAAAAGACACCGAAAACTAGTAGTCATCAAAATATTACTGTTCTTCCCTACATTCACGGCGTTACTGATCATACCCACAGAATTCTTCGTAAGAAAAACGTCGACACCATTGTCAAAACCTTAGACAAAATCTCTCCCGTCCGGAAAACGGACCCTGAATTCAAACCAGAATCAAAGAGCATCAGCGATACGTTAAGATGCGGTCTTCAACGCATTCAGCCTTAGCTAAACATTTCTTTGGCACGGGTCACAACATTGTTTTGATCAGACATCTGTTGTAAGTCGCTACAGTATTTTCCTCCAAAGATAAGCGAAGCGATCGAGATTGAAACACATCATCAGAATCTCAATTGCGACGATGGTTACTATCTCTCTAACATTTGGTGCTTTTCGCTTCAACGGCCAGTATTCAGTGATCCGCATCGCTGCATAGACGTATGCAATATATCAATACAAAACAGCCTTTCCCTGTCAGAAGATTTTTGCCTCATCCACCAGAATGGTTTCGCCTCTAGCGTCGTTTACGCGTCGACTTACTGTCTGGTATAACCCAGATACCCCTTGCTCCTGAAGGAGCCGCTTACGTTAGTGGCGAAGCGTCGAGTTTTTTATTGTATATCTTGTGTATTTTATTTTTATTTGTACTGTATATATTTTACACACCATGACACGGTCAACACCCGGAAACCGTTATAATGAAGGGAAATCTCCGATATCATCGTATACAATTATGTTTTAGCATTAAAATGGCATAAATGCGTAGCAGATCGAGATGTCCTATTTTATAAAAATACCAGAATATAATTTTTAGGAATTGTTGTCACAATTTCACGAAGCAGTTTGTATAAAGTAAACTACAACATTTATTTATCTATCCATCAAACACGATGAACAGTTTGCTTTATACATAAGTGCGTTTGTATGTGTGCGCTCTAATACTACCGTCAATGCACACAATCCATGTATACATATATCGCACTTTGCCTCTATACGATTATAATTACACTAACGAGCCGTTATTAGTGCATTGTGATACGTTATCATTGCAGAATATTGTGTGACAGTATTAAGGTGAACTTAGTTTACAAACCAATTCGCTGGAGACATAATACGCTTGTCACGTTTGCGCTTTTGTTGGCCACAATTAAAACCAAATATCAAATATGGCGTGCATATCAATTTTACTACATCTAATGCACACATCGTTGGCAATAGAGTCATCAGTTCTGAAATGGGCATGCAAACACTTCCTGATAATGAATTAAGTTTACAGTACATTTTAACTTATACAATTATTTAGTTCTGGTTCTGGCATGTACCGCAACCACACAATATTAGAAAATTAGCATGCGTAGTTTCTACAGGAACTTGTAATTTGATTGAACAAAAATTTAAGAATCCTCAATTTATAATTACTAACTGCTTAAAAATATTTATAGAAATAATGTGATTTCTATAAATAGCACATGGATGATTAGATATGTACCTAAATATTTTCAAATCATTGAATTAATTGTTAAACTATATTATTTTAAACGCAAATGTTACGAATTTTTTTAAATAGTGTCTCTGAAGTAGGTACAATTATGGTCTGGCATGTATACCTTACCAAATATAGGTAGCATTTTTCTGTTACCAGTGCGTTATACACCTTGATATTTATTTGTTAGAGAAACTTAATTGAGTATCTATTCTCAACCAATAACTAAACAATATACATACTAATCCTAGCTGTAGTTAGTTCTGTCTCCATTGCTTTCAACCATTCTTAAGTTCCCTAAAAATAAATCGCAATTGGTGTTAGGAATGTCACTTGGTAATCCCATTTTTTTGTATATTTTGTTAATTTTATTCCTTCTTGTTTTAGTTATTAAAGAATGTATGATAGCCAACATTCTATCTCTTAATAGGTTGAACTACAGGTAGTGCGTAGATTAAAAATAAAAATTTAAGTCAGCATATACAGACACAGTAAATAATTATTATGATTCTTGATAATTCTAGATTCGGTTTCACAAACTTATTTGAAAGAATATGAGAAACTGTAAGTTTAGACTTCGTAGGTATACTGTATGTTAAGATTGTATAAATCAACAATATATTCCTGGAAACCGCTTGGATCCTTTTACGAAACTTATACAGCATCAAATTATTTTGCTGTTATTAGGGATTTGTACAGTATACATATGTATGTACATAGAAGCTTTTAATAAATTGAGAAATCCTGCTGCAATTCGCGTCTGAACTCTTGCAATTACATCGAGCTGCGAATAATCACATCTATTAGAATTATGACATGTGTACAAAAAACATCAATACAATATATAGTAACTGTAAGTGTCTTAAATATTTTAAAGCTCAAGGTTTTTTAATACTTACTAGAGTTGTAATTACTGCCGCGAGAATTATGTCGATATAGCAGTATAATTAGAGTAAGAAACATGCAATTGCAAAGTTTCACGAACATAAAGAAATAAAAATGTCTTAAATAAATGTTTAGTTTTTTTAGAGAGTAAGAAAATTACATGCAGGAAATATTAAAGTTTTCTCGTTCGACTTAATTCACGTAACCTGTCGGCCTGCTATAAGCTTAATTATCCGTTACCCTGTTCTACACTTAATTTTTCATGGTTGTGGATATACTTAGCAACGAAAACTAGAAGTTTAAATAATTTTGCATTGCGTGTTAGTTATTTTTTCTAGTAGTTCTTCTTTTAATGTTCTCTTTTATGTTTACTGCTACTATTAGGTATACCTTTTATTACAGTGATTGCAGATACTTGGACTTGGTACCATACGTTCATTTGTATTTACTCTCTAGCAAGCCATGAAATTATTTTCTAAAAGTGTTATGTTTGTAGTTTTTGACAAATAAAACACATCTGTCATTATCGTATCTTTTAATTGACACAAGACAAACATATTGGTTGTTTGCATCCTGTACACAAAAATGATGTTTTTCAGTAGATTTTGGACGGACAGAAATTACAATGTTTCCAAACATCCAGTTTATCTTCCTGTAGATATAAGATTGGGGTATCTATTCGAAGAATGCTGTACTGATGTCTGTACTGATTTTTGGGTCCTCAACTCTTTCTTGCATATAGGGGTAGTTATGTAGTTCTTTAGCTAGCTGCCTCATAAACATAAATCTAGACACAGTTGAGTTGTTTTTATTACAACAACAGTACAAAACAAATACAATACAAATGAATTGACTGTAGTTATGTCAAAACTTAAAAAAAAATGACATTGGCCAGCGTCCGGTCCTTCTTGATGAACAGTGCACTGTAGTTTTCCCATCCAAAACATCTACGCCGCCTTCTGTTAAATTATAATAGGCAATTATTTCTAGTTTATTACTTTCATTATCAGTCGCTCGACAATGGTGCATAAATGATAATAAAATGACGGATTTATTTTTCTTTGGAACGTGGGAAACAATCTCATATTTTTAGTGAAACCATATACAGTTGAATCAACTTGCTCTTTTTTATTTGCTAAAAATTCTGGTGGTATCTCTTGTTTTGACTTCCGTAACGTACCGACATAAGTTGAACCATTTGACGTGAGCTCTTCAACCAATTCTACTGAGGAAAATCATTTGTCAGCTGTGACATTTCTGTCTGACTTTACTAGTCGTGTGACAGATTTTGTGGGTTTGTTGATCTTTTTCTCTTTATTAGGGGGTCAGTTACATCCGTATAAATATATGCATTATAGGCGTAATGGCTTCTAGCCTCCGTCGCAATCATAATTTTAATTCCATCTTTTCGAGGTTTGTTAGGGATATACATCCGGAATCTACATTTTCCTCTAAAGCCAACAATCTTTTCATCTCCGCAAATGTGGGCACCAGGTGTAAATATTTTTTTGCAGTTGTCAAAAAATATACAAAAAATTTCATTAATTGGTGCTGGACTCCCTATGGCCTAATTACGGGGCCGTCAAACCTAAGGCTCGCCAACAAAACAGAAAACATTTCTCCGCTCATGTCACATCTGAAGATTTTCATTCCTGTTCCAACGGTGGCGAAAAGGGCTTCAATATTTTCGTCGTTAGATTTAAATATGGTTGTGTATGCAAGTAGTCTAAAAAATGCTAAAATTTCTTTATTGGTGGTATTCTTCAAATCCGTTCGCGTTGGGTTGTTGTATTTTTGGCGCATTTGTTCCAATTTTTTGTTCATCCAAGTTTCCGCTTTAGGATCGAAACTGCGTCGGAGCTAGTATTTCGGCCGACTCGTCGCCTAGCTCGCGCCCTATGAATATGCACGCGGATAATAAGTGGTACAGGCGCCTTACGTATGCGTGCTTCGACGGTGCCCTCAGTCTTTTGTGTGGCTTCGAGCTTCGATCGTACTCTCCGCACGAAAGGTGATATTTGGTTTCGTCGCTAAGAGGACGGAGAGTGCGAAGCATGTAGAAACATACATACATACATATAAATGCACAAGATATTAGCTCTGATATTTAAGAAATTCCTGGACGAGGTTTTGAGTTGTATCCTGTTTTACACGGTAGTGATAAACCTTTGAACTGAAAATGCTTACCGTCACCCTAGTCCAGGAATTGCTCCAATACATCCTTTTGGCTCGTACCATTTAGACGTATAACATACAAATATAAGCGCATTATAACCCTCCTTTTGGCTGGTACCATTTGAACGTATAATACACAAATACAAGTGCATTATAACCATCCTTTTGGCTCATACCATTTGAACGCATAACATACAAATACAAGTGTATTGCAAACATCCTTTTGGCTCTTATTAAAACTATACACATTTTACGAAACAAATATAATATTTTATGGAGCGAATTGCCGTCGGGATAAACATACCTATATTTACAAAGAAATTTACCTTCCCGACGGACATAATTAACAGAACATATATTGTAAATACGAAATATGTAGGCTAAGAATTACTTTTTTATTTTCATCTAATGTAGGTATGTAGAAAGAGATTTTTATTTTATGAAAATACATGTATTAAGCGAAATCCAAGTTTTTAATCAAAAGAACCCTTACATTAGTAGTATTTCTCCGGCAACTTGGTCCAATAAAAGAATTGGACCGTAACAATGTCTTTTGAAGTACTAGCACATAAATCCATCTAAAATATCATAAATATGAAAGCAAACATTAATATTATTAACCACAAAAACTTACGTTAACAGTGAGGTGGAGTCAGCGAGACTCCCTTACGTACAGTTGCTACCGAAAAAAAGGTAACGATCTACGAGAAAATGTGTGTGACACTAGCTCATGTAGGATGGACTATAGCTTTTACTATGGCTGCTGCTGATAGACATAAACAAACGTTATGTATGATTCATTGAGTATTTATCCGACAAAAGGATATTCATTTCCATAATTTATTTTTTGTTATCAAAAGACAGACATGCACACGTTGACATATTTTGATATATTCCTTGGTAAAAGAGATGTTCTGTTTCTGGATGTATCATTTCCGTATCATTTCATTCAAACCTTCCAAAGATAATGTATACTAAATTAATGCCTAAAAACAGTGAAAGTGGTAGATTAGTTTTGTTTCGTTACGTTGGTAACGAAATAAAACTAAAACTGGTTGTTTACTATTCGTACACTATCATTTTCTGGTAATCCCTGACAATTAGACTAATTAGACAAAAATGTTGTAAACAAAGCCTCAACTGGCGAATTATTTAACATTATTTTCAACTTCCGGAGACGTTTCATTAGACCGGTCGTTGATTGATTGCCTACTGTAAGGGATGTTACACATTCTTTAAAGGCAATTGGCTCTTACGTTCTCTATCGCGTTTTTTTTCCTCTGCCAGGTTCTCGTTCTAGTGAATACGTTATATTCCACTTACGCCATTACAAATGCATGCTGGACTAACAATCAGTTGCATTTTTGTGACTACTCCTCTGATTGACCAGCCATTATAAATAAAGTGGTAGTACGCTGCTTTTCAAGTGTGCTTAGCATTGTGGAAAATTTTCAACTAAAGAGAGTTTGCTTCCGAAAAGTTGGATATGCATTTGAAACACTTACGGTTCTCACTTCAAATATGCAGTATTTTAAATTTCTTGACTATTGAAAATATGAGTTCGGTGTTGAGATACGTATACAATCGCAGACAACGAGTTATTTGCATTTTAGTCAGTATTATGTTGCAAAGCAGTGAAACCATAACCATTTAGAAAATATTATAAAACAAAAAGTAAAGCTATGCAACATTTTAATTAAAAACGTTTTATTAATTTAACTATGAAAGGACATTTGTTCGTAACTGTATACATATACAGGGAGACCAAAAAAGATTGTCCTGATCTTACACTACTTTCCACGATGCATATATCTATATTTGCATCCATTTGGACGCTCGGTTAGCCATAGGCGTAGAATGTTTTATATGAAGAGTATTCTTTTTAGTTAGTTAGGCAATCTACTATACACAACTGTACGAAATGGAATTTAAAACAAATAAGAGAAAGTGTAAATATAACAATCACACATATATCTGTATGATTAAACTTAATTGATTTTACAATTTTCGATTAAACGTTTTTACATTTTACTTTACCAACAGCAACAAAAAAGAAACACATAAAATATGTATTCGCAATTGAACCGATGCTTTTTTAGACAGATTTTATGTGTTTTAACTATAAAAACAAGCAGATCTGTGAATGTAAGTAGTGCAGAAAATGCAAACAGAACAAATAAATACATAAATAAAACATATTTCTACTTTATTTTGTAACTATCCACATATTTAAGTAGTACAGCATATACAAAAAGAATTGTTCAAATTTCAAGAAAATTATACAATATAATTCCAATAATATATACATACATATGTATATCCTACATCTAGTTATAGATATGGAATACACTCTTCACTACATAATTATTGATTTATTACATCTTTCACTTTAAAGTGCGAAGCATTGCTTGCATTGTTACTACACTTCAAAGTTGTTGTTCGAAATGTGTTCCATTATTATTCAAATAAGTGTCCACTCTTCTTTTCATATTGTTAAACACATTACTAATTGCTCAACAGTTATGTTGTTCACTGCTGCCCTTATTGCTTCCTTCAATTCTTCTAACGTGTGCATTCGATTATGATATATCATATTTTTTTAATGACCGAACAAAAAAGTAATCAAGGGGAGTTCGGGTGATCTACGAGGCCATCGACCAAACCCAATAACACGATCATAATAAAATTGACTAATATACTCTCTCGTATCATGAGCTGTGTGAGCACTGGCATTGTCATATTGAAAATACCCTGTTTTTGGTTCATCGTCATGCAATTCGTTTACAAAATCTTCTAGAATGGCACGATATCGTCTTGCAGTAATAGTTTCCTCGAAAAAATAGGACCGACTATTCGCCTTCTGGATATTGCAATCCATACTCCTATTTTTATACAATGCAATTGTGTTTCGTGGAATACATGAGGGTTCTCTGCTGACCAAATTCTAAAATTCAGTGAATTTACGTAACCACTTAAATGAAACCATGCTTCATCCGAGAAGAATGTTATATCCAACATATCGTCATTCCTTAAATTTAAGTTACACCATTGACAGTATTCTACACGTTTTTCAAAATCTGGTGGGAGTAACTCTTGCACGACAAACACTTTGTACGAGTGAGTGCAATTTCCGTCTAACAATAGTATGCGTAGTTCCATATGATAAACCTAGAACAAAGAAAAATGATAAATAAACTACACATCGATATTTAATGCAGAATATGTTTACCTGTTTGTTGAGCGAGTTGACGTACTGGTTTTGAAGGAGTGCGTTCCAGGCGTGTACGCACATCTTTTGCCCTTGCAAACACTTCCTGTTGATCGAAAGCGGGTCACAATCCTGGGAATACGCCGAGCAATACCCTGAATCAGGGTATTGCTCCATGAATTCATTTGCACAACGTGCCACTGAATATGTCCATTGTCCATTACCACTGCATTACCTCCACGTTCACCGTTTCTAAAGTACGCCTCCACAAAAAATAGATCGTGCGCTAGCGTAAGCGGCATTTTTTACAGATTTCAGTCAATTGATTAGTATTAAAAAATACAGCTTTTTACCTCCAATGCAAAAATAATAAATTCTTCAACATAAAACACAAGTAACGGACGTCTATGAACAGCAAATGACAGTTATAACAAATTATTTAGTGAAATCCACCAAAAATCGCAAAGTTGCTAACTTCAGGTAGAACATTGGATGCAAGTATTAGTATAGGTACTGTGGAAAGTAGTGTAAGATTAGGACAATCTTTTTTGATCGCCCTGTATTTTCAAATGCATTTCTAAGACCCGATTAAATAAACGTATAATACAAAAACACAAACGATAAACACTGTACTGTCCTGTACACAGTACAGCGATTTTATGGCTTCGCAGCAAACTTTTTGCGCTGTAAGCCGAATGAATACTCTTCTTTGAAAACAAATAAATCAAGGAGAGCCGACACAAGTTTCATAAACAATTTACCAAATTCATAGAGGACATAAAATATTTCAAAACTTGAGTGAATGAATGAATCTTCCGTAAATGTAGTTGTATGTACAATTCTACCTGAAAATATATAATAATATTGCGATTCAAATTGTTTTTGTGGTAGAAGCTGTACACAAACATAACCACAATAACACACTTTTATGTAGAACTGCAACCGCCGCGACAATCAAATTTTGCATACCCGAACTAAAGGTACATAGGCATGCGTTTTTGTCACATAATAGAAAAGATAGAGCGAAAATAATCTACCGGAGTCTGATAGACTCAACCTCACCGGTTACGAATTAGAAATGTTTACAATAAACCATAAACCTTTTTTGATCGAATCATACTAATAGTCGTACTCTTTGCAGCCTTGTAGAGAAGAATTTTGGGCAAAATTCCCAAATTTCCCAACATACGACAATTGGCAATTGATTCAAAAGCCATTAACTAAATTTCATGACACAGAGTCTGTGTTTCGAAAACCAGGTGCTGGTAGACCACTAAAGCGGACAGTTCAAAATATAGCAGATGTTGAGGAACCTATAACTCAATCACTTAAGAAATCGATTCGTCAGTTTTCACTATAATAAGCACAACTGTCATATGAGGAAACCTTCTAAGGAATCTTTAAACAAGATCGACAAAAGTGTCCATACAAATTTTATTGAGTGCAAAAGCTTTTACAAATTGATCACTTAACCAGACTTAATTACTGTCAGTGGTTCTTACGTACGATTCATAACGGTGACGTTTTTGACAAATCCAAATTTGTAAATCCATTACATGATGAAGGCATATTTGCAGCACGATAATGCAACAGCCCATAAGACGAGAGAATTCTTTGATAATCGGATAGTAGATCTCCACCGCGATGTCCGGATTTAATAATTACGGACTATTTCATTTATCCACATCTAAAAAAATGGAGTATTTACGAATCGTCCTAATACAATTGAATTATTCGTCAAAACAACAAAACCTAATCTGTCATCAGTATAAAGTAACCTGTATCACACACATGCTGCAAAATAACACAACTCTCCTTATACATAGTACTAACGTAAGCTTAAAAAGAAAACTATCATTGCCTTCTAGAGGGTAGAAATACATACATAATCATATTCTTCGTCGATTTTGGTTGTCAATTTTCATTAAAATATCATTACTTTCGATACTACCACTACTAGTTCCATTTACTAAGAATTGAGAGCATTACTATTAACGCATTGAACAAACAATTGTAAACGCATGGCGTATAAAAATAAAATAGCATTGCTAGGTGCAGTTTACAACTTCGAAATTAAATAAAAAGATTAACTTTTTGCTACATACTTGTTGTACTGCATAACGTTAATACAGAACTAAACATGCTTAGTACACTAAAAACAAAACAAAAATGAATAAAGTTACATATTTCTTAATATAAACGCATTTTCCAGTCCGATTTATCACATGATACTACATATAATTACATACATTATTCATCTACATTGAGAACACGATATGGCAAACAATTGGGCGATATAATCGTTGTATTTTCTTAACGGGGGTATACTACAGTTTATAAATATTAATCGCCTCTATTGAGCATACTGCGTGTCATATGTGACGCTTGCTACCATTTCTAGTTCCATCATCCACATTCATACTTCAGCTGTTTGAAGCTACAAAAGAGTATAATGTAACAAATATGTATAGAAACTTGTGAGTTGTCGGAAAAAATTAAACATGGGTACTTACAAAATTTTCATTACCGAAATGTCGCTTTCACCATAAACACTTAGGGAAGTATAATTTCTCTTATTATTATTATATGGAACATGTTTTTCTTACGTACTACTGGATGTAATCCATTTACTACTACATACAATTGTTATGCTAGGGAATGATAAACTTCACGTATTTGTACATTCTTTACATTAGTATTGTACTGTATTGTATTGTAAAAAGCAGAGTCGTGCAGGTTCCACAACCTCTCCTCACTGCGGCGTACTGATCTACATATGTATTATGAATATTCTATTCTTTTAGTACTCTTCTAATACGATATTCTTGACGAATCGCAGGATTAGTTTGTGTGCCGCGGCATGAGTCTGCTCAGGCGTTAGAGTTGCCTGCTAGATACCCAAACCTTTGCCGGCCTAATGCTTCGCCAAGTATTAGCCCGAGGTGGTAATTTAGAGGGCAATAACCAGTAAGTAGGCCCGTGAAGGTCTTTAAGTCTGATTTTCTTAGATTAAGAGGTTTTTTATTACTATTTGACAGCAGTTGATACATTTATTTTTCCCAGTCCTTAAGTTGCATCTCGAGCTGGTGCCTCAATACGCCAAAGAATGGTTCAGGTTCAATAAAATGCATGTTCGCAGCTTGTCTTGCAATTTCGTCCGCCATGTTATTTCCTTTGGTATTAGTGTGGCCTGGAACCCACATTACGGATACCCTATTACTTGAGGCCAGTTGCATCACATTCATGCGACATTTCCAGACAAAGTTAGACTCAAAGCTCTGAGTGGTTAGAGCTTTCAGAATGGCCTGGCTATCGATACATATATACATGTTTGTATCCCTCATGCGTTTATTAGTTTTCTCGGCCGCAAAGATCTATGGCATGTCTCTCCGTCTAAAAATTTATTGGAGATGCTCTTAGAACTCTAGGGAGGTTGGTTCTCGATAAGAAAGTAAATATCTAGTACACCTGCTGCACAATCTTTATTGGATTTAGATGGTTTTCTTGTTTGCTGATCTTACACCAGAGTCATAATACTACAAACATTATAATCTTGCTGCAACCTTCACTGACTTATATTGCACTGACTTAATTTCACATAGAGTAAACAACGAAATTAGTTACTATGGGAATAAACGGTCCTTCAGTTAAAAAGGTATTCTTTTGTCTGTTATGTTTTAGAGTAAATGACATATTTGTAAACAAAAATAGAAAATTGCAAAATAAAAATATAATAAGAAATCATTCATAATACAGTCCTCAAACCAGATATTAATTTGTTCAGGTTTGTTTCATTGATTTAAAAATGTTATTTGGAGTTTTGTTTAGTGTGTTTCGTAACATATTTTTCAACCTTTATCAGAGTATCACACCAAAGGTCAAGAAGAATTCTATTATCCAACGAGTTGATTGATTCTGATAATGAAAATAGAAATAATGTTGTATTTCGCGGCCCGCTACACCGCCCAGTAGCATCAGTTTGGCAGATCTGACTGCTTTAAGGGAAAAGT
Source organism: Popillia japonica (assembly GCA_004785975.1). Taxonomy (NCBI): domain Eukaryota; kingdom Metazoa; phylum Arthropoda; class Insecta; order Coleoptera; family Scarabaeidae; genus Popillia; species Popillia japonica. Next base: position 36,640 of record ML218833.1, read on the forward strand.
TAATCCCGATAAAAGTTATAATATAATCTTACCTAGCCACAGTTTACTTAGAAAAAATTGGTTAGAATTGGTTGGTGGCATAGGTATGATTTGTGAAGCTATCCTTCGACTATTGCATGTTGTAATAGGCAGCCTCTTAAATTATTTACAGTTACAGTCTTTATTTATTCTAAGTGTAATTCTAATCTTAGTTTGTAGCTATAATAAAAAAATGTAAATGGGTTGAACGTAATATTATAGATTCTAAACTAATAGCATGCGAGAGGTACTACTATCGCCGCCCGGCGCATCCACCAAAGAAAGATCGGTCGTAGTGGTTACGAGAGATTTCTCAGAACCTGCGATGTACCTATCAAATTATAATAATTACGAAATGTTAAAAACTGCATTAGGTCTTCTTAATCCAATTATGGATTACTGAGAAATACCGAAACAATGGAATTACTACTGTTTATTAATTGTGCACCAACTTCACGTGACCGTTCTAGGTGACACATGACGTTCGCAAAGAAACTTTTCATTTCTCATTTTTATTTTTTTTTCTTCAGAAGTAACAATTTTCTGTAATAAAATTGATTCTTTCATATGGTTCGGAAGTTATACTTAATAGAGTAATGCCTCGGTAATTGTCATAGTCGTGCTTATTTCCCTCCTTGAATATATGAATGACGATACCTACTTCCCAATCCTTTCGTATCATTCCTTCGTTCCAGCATATGTTGCAGATCTGACTTAAAAGGTTCATACCATGTACTCCTAATTTTTTTAGCATTTCTGCGGTGATCTGATCACACCCTGCAGATTTCCCTTTCTTTAGCTTTTTGATAGCATAGATTCTTCAATCATCACTTCATTATTTAATATCTAATTTCGAAAATATAATAGAATATTACAAAACAGTGACCGAACAAATATGGCTGCTTAATTAATAGCTTTTATTTTAAATACATAGCAAGACTGCAGTGAAAATAAGAGTCCAGCCATGCAATGTAGCTTTGGACGCCAGTATAGGTTGTACCCATGACAGATTAAAAAGACATGTTTTTATAGAAAAGAGCAAATTACGAATAGTTACGAACAATCTCAAATCTAATTCTTTATAGATTACAACTCGTAGCACAAAGTTCATCTCAGATGAAAGCGGAAGACGATAGATCAATTTCACGCTATGTTGTCAGGATTTTACGACAACGGAGAGTAATTAGCTAGAAGAAAAGTGTTTGTTCGAGCAGAGTAAATCGGATTGTTAACCGCGTCTCTAAAGTGTTAGGGGACAGTAAACAGGCATTTTTAACCCTGTTTGTGTTCAGACCAGAAGCGAATTGTCTTTGTTGATTTTATTACATGACACGCCTCTATGTAACGTCAATGTTTAATCGATAATGCCGGTTTACGTCCATTTTTAAAGAATACTTTTCTATTGCATTGCAAGTTTATTTGTATAAACAACAAAAGAAAAGAAAATTAAATAAAGAAGAATGCGAATAAATTGTTGTGATTCTGACGATCTGTTTGTTATTATCGTAACTTTACGTAAACCTGTGAAATATGTAGATGTTATTCTGAGATTTTTGCTACTAAAGCCGTAACGTATTTGATCCGCAAATTAGCACAAAGAGACAATAGGAAGCTCTTCAAAAATTACAATTTATTGTAGTTTATTCATGAACACGAACAAAACTGCGTTACCTTACTTTAATTAAATCGCCATAAAAGAAAACTTTAAAGAATAATGAGGTTAGTATATTATACCATGTTTCGTATTGGTACTATTACAACATTATAAGAAACAAGTTGAGAATCGACTCCATAAAGTATGAAACGTAGACAGGAAGAAACACACGAATATTTAGTCAAACCTTTATGTTCTCCTTATTTATAAGTGGTACTGAATTGAGTGATATAACACGTTAATGTTTTTTCAGTTCAAACTGTAATCTTTTTATGTGCCACAGGCGTGAAGCTGTCACTTATTAATCAAATTACTTAACAAAATGTCTATTGTATTCAAATGACTATTGATTATTCCTTTATTATTGGAGGTTATTATTAGGTCGCAACCACTTATGCAGATATGTAATCTATTTTCGGATTCGACCTAGAAATTATAATCGCGGGAAACTAATCAAAATAATTGCCTTTTATAATCTTTCTACTGTAGAAAATATGACACGTAATATTACAAGTACGGTTTTCAATTTTTTATTCATATATTTAAAGATTGCATTAGGAATTATAAATAACCCTTTATTTTTTGTACAAGAAGGTTAACTACAAACTGTTAACTATAAGTCAGTTTCGATTTGAAACTTTCTTTGACAGGAACTAATGGTCAGTTTCGATTTAAAACTTTACTCAACACGGTATTTTCACAATTACGTAAGCGATTCATTGAATCTTATTTTCTTAATATTGAAAATGGGCAACGGAGATACGGTACTGCAGCTTGTCTGGTTGAAATTCGGCAAGGGTTTCCTGCTTTTGTGTTCTTGGAAGCTGACTTTTTCAATGTAGTCAAGAATTGTCTGCAATTGTTCAGAGAAACAGAAAGTGTACTACATAAGAGTGGTGGTAGGCCAACAGTTCATACAGCGCAAGCTATTGAAAATCTTCGACAAATTATTAACGCAGCACCAACAACATTTTTGCGAAGAGTCATACAGTACACCCCTGTATCATATGGTACACGCAGAACAATTTTAAGGAGGGACATTTCTCTATAAAATTCAGGCGTTATCGCCTGATTATAACAGGTGCATGTTATATTGCTAGTAGTTCATCCAAAATCTGTTGATCAACAATGACCTCTTGGATTTGACATTTTTATAGATAAAACGTGGTTTCATTTATCAGGGCATATCAATTCACAAACCATGAGAATGAGGAGTGCTGAAAATCCTCACATATTTCGTGAATCTCCATCGCATTCTCAAAAAATTAAGGTGTGGATCGGTGTTTCTCGCATACGATTAATATCCATCCATAATCTTTGAAAGATTCATCAGTGGCCAACGAGATAACATCCCATAAACCAACGTCAAGAAAACGAGCTGCAACAGGACTATTTCCAACAAGATAGTGACACACACGATTCCGTATTTATCGCTTATTTATGACAATTATTTGGCGATCGTCGGATCACACACTTCCTAAGTTGCGAAACCGACTAATTGAAGAATGTGCCAATATTACGCCCGAAACGCTCCGAAACACATTTGAAAATATATAAAGACGTGTAAATTTGTGTTTGCATGAAAATGATAGCCAATAAATTGAAAATAAACCATAAATAGACTCATAGATACTAAACATTACATTTGAAATAACCCTAATGGAGACGACATAAGTATTGCCACGATTTATTTGACAAGCTGATTACCTTACATAACGAATATAACTTAAACTACTGACGATAAATTAAAAACATACATAAGTACACCCATGGAAAGAACTAGTTGAACAATTTCCATAAACAATATATTGAAAGTGTCTAACCTTTACTATCTTTGGGTGTACATTCAGGATTTCAAAGCAACCTTTTATCTATCTATCGCTGATATTTTATAATGGCCTAGTGATGTATGCACATACTTATCGTTCGGTTAGCTTTTTGTTAGACAGCCATTAAAGTTGATGTGAAAAGGAATAATTTTGAGTAAAGCGAAACAATTTACAATAATTATGATAAGTTTGTACTTTTCAACGTCCTGCTTATTAAATATACTAATAAGGCACTAGGGCAATAAATTAGTACGGATTCAGATAGAGGTAAGATTAAAATAAGCATTTGTGTCCACGTTATCGCTACCTCTAGCCTCTAGGTAGGCACAGACGTATGTATGTATGTGATTTATTGCAATTCTACCCATATCGTTGGCGAACACGTGTTACCGACTGTCAACTTACTAAACAGATATGTATACGTTATCACTCATACTTAAGCAATCCTGCAACAATAATATAATTACTACAATTAGTACAACTACAAAATATCAATTATCGCTATTTTATAAATTGGTGGTTACAGAAGTCTGTAGAATGTTTTATAAAATTCAGACGACTATGACCTTGCACGGCTAAGAGAGCAAATGCCACGTGGACAGATTCTAATCCCCGTCCAATAGTGACCAGAGAACTTGGATCAAGAGTACCTACTCAGCGGCCGAATACGCATATGATGTGACGCATATCCTGTCTAGCTCTACAATGCCCACACTGACACAAAATAGACACTTTGCTATATTTATGTATTTTGATTGCGTTATTTTGTTTTAATATGTACCTTATGCCATACGATTTTTAATATGTTACTTATGGCATACGATAAATAAATAAACCTGTATTAGTATTTTTTCTTCCACCTTTTATTAAAAATTTATTGATCTACAATTAATTATAGCAATTATGTGCAACTTAAATGTCAACGATACTGACATAGATCGGCAACTCTCGCTAAATTTTTCGGAACAAATCAGCGCCAGTGCAGGTGTAGTTTAGAAATAACATTCAAACGCGGGCTTTTTAAAAAATTTAAACGAAGATAGGATTCTACAGATATTTGTAGCGCCTGCAAAATTATCTGTAATTTGTAAGCATATTATCATATATGGCTACAGATTTACAGAGAACTTTACATTGCGCTACAAACATGCAAAGTGTTCAATTAATATTTTCAATACGCATAAGCTTCATAATCAACTGTCAACTAGATTGACAAGCCGATGATTGCTATTATATGCTATTATCTACCAAAGATTGAATGTTAATGGCAATTCAGCGTATTGTCGATACAATTCTTCCAAATAAATTCAAACTCGTGTAGCAAAGGAAGAGTCCAATAGTTTGCATATCTGTTTACTACGCCATCGTTCTCACATATCATTGAACATATTGAACTTTAATTTATAACATACTAGCAATGTTGCTGGAACACTTCTTGCCTGTTCTGCCTGCTTTGCGCAAGGAGTCAATCATTGAAAAACTGCTGAAGCGGATATCACAGAATCTGTAGTTCCAATTCACTTTGGTTACATCCATGTTGTAGACTTTCAGTCCCTACTCTCTTAAACCAACAGTTATAAAGCTTTAACAGCAAACTTAATTCTTCTACAAAACAAGTTTTTTATATAAGATTTAAAAACGCTGTCATTTCGTATTTTTATGATGTTTGATGTTGTATCAACGCGTTTTGACATGCAAACGTCAAAACTGTTTGTCAATACATTCTATGAGAAGAAATGTGAAATTAGGTTCACAACTGGTGGTGCTAAAGCAGGTGTAGTTTGGAACTATTAAAAATTTTGAGCTTGGGTATATTAGTGGACCCCCGGACCCCCCGTGATACTGACAGATACATTAAATGTGATGGATGCAATAGACCCATTCATAGCTGCTTTCGTTCGTGCCACTTATTTTGATCATGATTAACGTAAACATAATCCGTGTTCAGCAATCATTTTTAACTAATCCGACGTCGCAAAAGAACGTCGTATTCAGAGCTTTGATTCATAGTACCGATTGACATAAACAAAATGGAGTAATTGATTTTTGTAAGTAGATAATACACATATTGTTACATATGTATATTTTGTATAATATTACATAGGTACTTCCGGAGATGGCCTTAAAATCATTTGATGATTTGTGATGATTTATCATCCTCTAGCTCATCCAGTGACACAGATAGTTCAATGAGCGATGTAGATACCCCGAAGAAGAAAAGCAAAATACAAAACTACATAGACGTGGAACGACGTTTTTCAGAATTTAAAAATATTTTAGGCGATAATAGACCTAAATTTACATTTGACATTTTACATCATGTTATAGTGAAATGTAAAGTAAAAATCTGTAAATTTGTTGTAAATAGACCAATATAACCATTAAACACTATTTTATTTCAATCTAATAAACGACGATAATTATCCGAACCCTAATGACAGGTTACAATAATTACAACTAGGTTAAGAGGTTATGTTTTTATGATTGTAAACATACAAAACATCATTTATTACGGTTTCAGAGGGGTGGACGGATTGCAACGGATTTATAATCATGTTTCATGTAACCAAGATTGGAAAGGTACAATCGAACACGCATATACCGAATCCTGATTTGTTGATTAGCAAACATACATATGTACGAACGAAAGCAGCTCATGTTAACCCCATAGGTTAACCCATGCCACCCATCCCACCCATGCCACCCATCCCACCCATGCCACCCATCCCACCCATCCCATCCATGCCACCCATCCCACCCATGCGGAGAGTTGACACAATTCGGATTCAAATATTTTGACATTTCACTCCATTCTAAACCACGCAACGCATTGAATATATTTGTACTGTATGTGTGTATCGAGTGAGTGTGAGCGAGAAATACAACAGATTTCCAAACTAATCAGCATAATATATGATTTCAAAGAAGCTGTTCGTAAATTGCAGAAGAAGGAAGAATTTGCCATTACCAATATACATCCTCAGTCTAAAAGACATTCCTCGTTGATAGTCACCAAGGAAATTAACACTGAAATACATGAGATGAATAATTGCTCTTGCAAAATTATCATCTATGGAGCAGTTGAGTCTGGTAAAACCAAATTATTAAGTACCTTAGTTACCCAACTAGAGTTACCTAATTGTACTGTCATCCTATACGTTTTGGAAAATATGACCAAGAGAGGGAACCTCAAACACGCCCAATTAATTAATTATCATCCGCTGATGTAGATAAAACTTTCCGAAATTCAGAAAATTAAAACTGTCTGGCATATAGTCCTCCTCACTAAAATATGGCTTAACGTATTTATATTGAGGAATTGTTTACGAGTTTGCTGCAATGTTTACTTAGAGATAGACAATTTAACTTACTTACTCGCCCAAGAGGAGGGGGTATACTAATTACTACCGCTAGTAACAATTTTCTTAATGTTATTGATACTTCCAGCATAGCCAACATGGTGCAACTTATTGACTTATTGTAAAGTTGCCGCTAATTCTGGTTCATTCTTAATAGCAGTTATTTATGTACCTACCTCTTGACTTTACTGGGAAAGAATTGGACATTTGTACTACAGATTTATAAATTTATATTTACTTAATGAAGGTATAATATTAATTAGCGATTTTAAATTTTGTTTATATTCCACAACGAATTATTCGCGCAATGAGCATATTAGCCAAGAAACATACTGCAGGCGATTACCAGATTCTCAGTTTTTAATTATTAAAGATTGCGAATAAGTTCTTGCTATACCATTGACTTTTATCCATTATGATGGACGACAACCAAAACCGTCCCATACCTATTCTGTATACTTTAAGAAAGATTCACGAAAATAATCTGTATTTATCCATATATCATAGTATTCGTCCATTTTTATCAGAGCAGCAACAATACGGATTCATTTCCGGACAATCAGTACACACTAATTAAATATGCATCGTACAATTTATCAGCGATGAACTTAAACGACCTTGTTTATTTTAGCATTTATTTAATCAAATAACTCTTTTCTGTATTCCTATCGCTAATATTTTAATATTTTTAACCTTTGATTCGTTTAAGTAGTATATCAAATGTTATTTAATATCATAATAGGTAGCATTATATCTCTACAGCAGCATCTATTTTCTGAAATAGTTAAGTATGTATACGTTTTCCAATAATTCTACGATAGCCTTACGATAGGAAATCCTTGTCGTGAACTATCTACGTTTGTGTTTCCTGCAGAAGCCTATAGAGAACTTAATCGATAATAATAGCACCCTAGAAACCATCCCTGCTACAGTTGTGGTTTCTATTCGATAGATGTCGCCATACTTATACCTAATATAGAACTAGGTATCTTTCATAAAAAGAAGGATTCGCTTATAATAAGAGAGTTTAGGATGCAGGAGCTTATAGATTACTTTAGATTAGATCAAGTCTATCACTACATTCTGTTTTTGACAAGTATCTCTAACAGAGGACACCAACATATATGTAGAATTTGGATTAATTGAAATAATATTTAATCTAGTTTCTCAGAAAACTATTTTGGGTTATTGACAGACTGAAACGTGTGTATTTAGTAACTTGAAATTCAGGTTTCATCAAATTATTATTTGTAACTTAATTTATACAACTCCATTGCTGACTAGTACAAAGACAAATGTTGTGAGTTATAAAATCAACCTATAATTTGAACAAAATCTATCTACTTTGATAATCAAATATGTCGTTTGTAAAGTTAAACAAATACTCAAACATACTGCTAATAGCTAAGAACGTCAAATACCCAAGTAATATACACAAATTCATTTATGTGGATAATAATACCTATGCGCATCGAGCAAACATTGATGATTTGTTTCTCTAAAATATCTTAGTATTTTCGGGCATTTATTTGCACATCCACAAAACCTATCTCAGTGTCGACACCTTTCTAAAATACCACCGTAATACTATGTACTATACCTCTCAAAGCACAACGAGACCAAACGTTTCTCTCCTTTTTCGGTTCGTGCCAGTATAGTAATTGAATCTATCAAATCCATTCAAATAATTTTTTTTATCACTAAAAATTACGTGGTCAAACAATTCTCTGCAGTGAACATACTTTTTTGCAAAACTGAGCTTTATTGTGACGCTTTCGCAATGGTACTTTTTTTGCATTTTAACCTATTTGTGACATCTGGCACAAATACATTCCTTACAAGGCTTGGATCACATTTGACGTGTATTTATCTAACAATTTGCGAAGAAGAACCTATTATTGCTGCCTATTTGGTTTTATCAAACAATCTGAAAGGTCTTCCTGCTGGACCTTTTTACGTTTACAACACCCTTTCGTAGAAATGAATGATTTAGTCTGCAACCAATTTTAATTTGCGTCAATTTGTTCAAATTGCTAAGTCAGTTATAGGTTGCCTCTCATGATCTGACAATTCTTTTCCATGCGGTATAATAGACAACTAAAAATTATTTTCTTGTAGTACAAATGAAACAAATTGATCAAAACGATTGCATTTCTGAATTCAAATTGCATACAGTAAAGCAAACGACAAATATCCTATACTTTTTTTTAAAGCCATTGGAAGAAATCTATGTATTTCTTATTGCAGTTCACATGTTCTTCTTCTAATAGAACTATATCCACTTTTTTTTATATAAAACCGTCTGTTTTGTTGCACTCACAGAAATGATTACTACTATTACTTCTTCAATTTTACAAAACCTAACATTAACTTCGTCAGTGAAATCCATGATAATTCAGTAACAAATCACGCACGGAAGTAAATTTACAATTAGTCAGAGGTTGAAGCAGTTCTAGCATACAACACCCGATGAAACGGGGTTCTTCCATTTGGCTCGGCTATTTTCAAGAAAATATCATAAACGAATTTAACATATCCAATACTTGTCGCATCTGCTTCGCCACTCTAGTATTGTAAAAATAAATAAAACTATTTCTAGAATACTTTTACGATCGAAAGATACAAGAAAATAGATTTAGTTTGTTAGAATTAGTTTTCAGTTTTCTTTGGCGGTTAAAAGGTTTTAGTTCCAGTGAAAGTTTTGTAGTAAAATATCCCCAAACATTTCTCAACCTTGGTCGATCTTCGTTGTGTAATTCCCAATTGCTTTCAAAACCTTTATTCATTTTCTACAGTATAATATGTAGTTTTAATAAGTTTTATATCAAATACAAAACTTACGCTATAGAAATCAGAACAATTAGGAGTAATTATTTTATATTTTATACCAGATACAGATAGAATCAGTCAATCAATTCTAATGGAAATCAGGAAAACTTTATTATTAGGAGATTTCTGTATGCTAATTAGTGCTTTCGAAGGCTTCTGTGAAAACTCAGATAAATTCAGGAAAGTAGACTAAAGTAGACTAATTAGTACATACCTATATTTACATACTATATACATACAGAGTGCGCGCGTTCGATCTGTTGATAGGATATTCAATGTGTTAGATAAATTTCATCTTTACGCACATAAAAAAGTAATAATAGATGCAGATAACATCTATGCAGTGCAATGGCAGTTATCTGCAGACGTTTCGGAATGCAATAAGTCACTTTACTATTATTTAACAGATTATAATTAATGAAGCACATTTTATATCTGGAAGGTGTTGATAGTTGAGAACTATGAAAGTGATGAGAAAATGGGTGTCTACAGTCGTTAAGTTTATAAATGAATTAACAAAGTGGAATCTAATTACATCAATTATTTGTACGTTTAGCCACAACAAAGCTCTCAGAAAAAGTGAACAAACTTTGGAAAACGGTGTGTATCTATAACGGCAAGAAACCCTTAAGAAATTGCTACAAACACAGACCAAGCACGGAGAAGGGCAACTTTTGCGGAAGGGTCTTTGCATTATGAAAAAACTGTGATGATGTCCGTTTGATAAAGCTTAATTCACACATATAGGGTCGTGCATAGACCATGCAGGGATCATGTCGTGTTATTCTAAATCGCAAAAACGACTTTTCCATATAAATTATACGAAAGCGACCGCTTCTCATTCAGACCTATGCGATTGTGCACCGACTAGACTACGATAGTGTCGTCTTCGATCACTTTGAGGAGCAACTTTGACAACTCGGTACGAACACAGTGGATGCAGGACACTATAGGTGTGAATTGCAACAAACCATCAAAGGTTGCCTCACAGTCGTCGTAGGGTTGTCGTAGGACTGGCGGTAATGGTACTAAAAGATGCTGGCCGTCCTTTCGCGTCACGACACGATCGGCGGCGCACGGCTGATGCACAGTCGCATATATGTCAATTGCCACAGCCTCATCGTGACACCAACATGGTCCATGCACGGTCTATCCACGACCCTATATGTGTGAATTAAGCTTTACTGGAACTGTCAACACCATGGGATGCATTAGCACCACATCAGCGCGGACAAACGTGTAACAGGTTCAATATTATTGCTATTATCTGTAAAATTTATTAGCATTGTATACTAGGGTTTCTGAGTAGATACAAGAAGAGGGGTGGTGCTGTACGAATCATTTTTTTTTTCTGTGGCGAGTGCAACTGCTGGCTTCTAAGCTGTATTGTTTGTCGGCGTTAGGTCTGACTTGCCAGGTTGATAAGTCCAATCAAGTTTTACAACAAATGACCCGGTAATTATATCTTGCAACGAAATTTACAAGTTCACAAAATAGAAAATTTCTGGTGGGGGAGCCGGTATATAATGAAATACTGCTTATAGGAAATACAGCAATAGAACTATATTTAACGACTTTTTGGGTATTGACAATGTACTACATTATAATAGGATTTCTTAACCATTATTTTGTAGCTCCAGGATTAATTTGCAAAAAAAAATTGTAATAGAATACGCAAATCTTCTTGCGAATAAGGGAAAGGCAACCCTGACCTTTCCTTTTCATTAATAATATGTAAACAAAGTTTGAGTGAACTTGTATAATATACTTTTACGTTTTTATCGCTTAAATGGTTCCTGTGGAGGCTCGTTATATGTTACCGGCTTGTTTGCACAGCGGCAATGAAACTGTCCGGAAAAATGGGGATGGAAGAGATATATTACTCTTTTCGGGTATATATGTGCATTTCGGCCAATGTGTCTGTTCTATAAAAGAATACTTCACTCTGCTGCTACATGAAATTATTTTGCATAAAGTTGGTATTGCTTTAACTACTACAGACATGGATCAACATAGTAGTACATTTATAATAATACACTTAAACTGCTACAGTTGCATTTGTTTAATACATTAGTTTCTGTTAGAGGTAAATGCGTGCTTTTTACTTCAAACCTGCTTTAGATTAAAGGTACAGCGGCGTACACCATCCTTATGTGCCAGGTAGGCTATTTTGTCTTCTTGGCAGGCATTTTTTTGTTCTATTGCATTCTGTCTTTATGTATTGAGAATGCCAATAAATATTATTAAAACCAAAGAAATGTTGTCCTGACCCAACCACGGCAGTTACATACTTAGGATTACGGTTGAACACCCAAGAGCACCTTTGCGGTCCACATCAACATAACAGTAAAATCTGATAAAACAATGACAGATTTGTTGAAATTGATGTCTGATATTGACCAAGGTAATGTGTCGGAACGAAGAATTACATTAGTTAATGTACATTCCAAATTGTTGTATGCGAAGTCTGGTTGGCATCCAGTAAAGGATAAGAAATTTGTTTAAAGAGGGAATGAATTCCAAGGTTAATGTTTTTGGTGTAGTATATTTTGTGAAAGGAAGGTCGTGTTTTTGGGGCCTATGTGTAATATGTGTATTACCGAAATCTGTATAATTCAGGCATTTTATGCAATACCTAGGCAATGCATAGAATGCCTAGGGCGTCCAGGCAATGGAGACACCCCTGCGACACGACGCCGCGATGTCCCCAATACCCCTCCCCATCGCTGATGTTATTTGGTTCTTTATTTTCAGATCTTATACATTACAGTTAGTACAGGTGCGTTCATACGGTTAGGTTCACATAATATCAAACTCCGGTAATGTATCTCACTTAAAGCATTTATTTAAAGTTTCTATGGATGTCTCCTTCCAGCTCTTCGCTCTTCGATGGTCCCATACGCGGTAAATAAGCAGAAGGATAGTATGCGGAATCCTCACAGCTCGCGAAATGTGAGTATCCGCGATGGATAAGGAACTGTTGTGACATAACAAGTTATTTTTAAAACATGTACACTTTTTAGTATCGCAGTGTTTTTGCAAGTACATTTTACAAATCCCTGACCTGTCCCTGTAGATTGTAGGAACATCTTTTTTAAGTGCTTGTTGTTAACAAACTGTGCACTGCTGTCTTGAATATAATGTCTTTACAAGACCTTGTTTTGTTCCGAGTCGATAAAGTTCGTCATCTGTTTTTTTGTAAGACTACTACAGCTAGTATATTGCAAGCATCACCGCGACCTCTGTTGACATTGGGAACAGGAATTCTTACAGTGGTACCCAACGGCACACGGGACGGCAACGGGCACGGGAGTTCTAATGTTTCGAGCATTTTCTGAACTTTGTCTCTTAAATTCCTTTTGGAACTTATGGCGATTCTCCACAGCTAAGGCATTTCTCGTACATAAAGGGCAAACAACCACAGCCTTGTACCACATCTTTTTCCTGAACAGAAAAACATAGCATGAATAGGTCTGTTGCATTTGTTTACACGAATAAGCACCCGTTGTCTCCTTGCTGCAAACACAGCACAAGAGTGGAAAATTCAATGATTGCTCAGGTTCTGCTACTAAATTCGGATCATCTAACGGTTGAATATTTACCTCAGAAAGAAGCTCTTCAACATTCGCAGGCTCATCAAGAATCTCGGAAGTTAGAATTCTTCTGTGTTCATCATTCGCACCAGGTCTACCGCTAAAATGGTAGACTTGACAGCACTGTTTACTCCCACGCTTGCCTGCTGCGGCTTCGGTATTGTATAGAATACCTAGGCAAAATTATATTTCATACATTACCTAAACGTTTTAGGTATTCTATACATTGCCTAAGTATTGTATAGAATACCGGATTATACAGATTGTCGGTAACATATAGGTACGAACTATACAAAGTTCACTTTCCGTCCGCGAAAATTCTAACGGGTGCCCGCGGGCTGGCCGTACCGGATCGAAGGCCGAATAGGCCAAAGCGAGACGATTGGAGGCTGGCCACCGAGATTGCGAGACCCGCAAAAATTAAGTGGGCGGTGAGCAGATTTGCACCCTTCAAATCTGCCGGTACAGACGGAATATTTCCGGCATTGTTACAGAAAGGGATGGAAGTACTAATGCCACATCTCACAAAGATCTTCAGAGCGAGCATAGCCTGGGGATGCGTTCCTTCTGCATGGCAAAAGGTGAGAGTAATTTACCTACCCAAAGTAGGTAAAACCTCTGATCAAACACCTAAGTCATACAGACCAATAAGCCTGTCGTCATTTTTACTAAAGACCCTGGAAAGGTTAGTGGACAGGTTCATAAGAGATACCGCGCTGAGCAATCAGCCACTCAGCAATAGGCAATATGCCTATCAATCCGGAAAGTCCACGGAGGCCGCGCTAGACGATTTCAATAGGCTAATTTCAAAGTCTCTAGAAGACAAAGAAGTGGCTATAGCGGCCTTCCTGGATATAGAGGGAGCGTTTAACAATGCTATCACCAACTCAATTATCGAGGCACTACGGAGGAAAGGCGTCACACCGAAGCTTCTGCAGTGGATAAAAGCCAGCCTAGAAAAAAGGATAATTACATCCACAATAGGCGAGGCTACCATTATACCGGAGGCGGGAGGAGGCTGCCCACAGGGCGGGGTTCTCTCTCCCCTACTGTGGGCTGTCCTGGTGGACGACCTAATCCGCAATCTCAACGGCAAAGGCTTTCATTGCCTGGGTTACGCAGACGACCTTACAATAGTCGTCAGGGGTCGTTTCCCCGAAGTCCTGGCGGGACGGATGCAAACCGCAATCAATGAGGTGGTAAACTGGTGTAAGCAAGAGCGGCTATCAGTCAATGCTCAAAAGACACAGGTTATCACCTTCACTAGGAAAAGAACACTGAAAGGTCTACAACCATTAGTGTTAGGAGGTGAAAAGGTTCCATACGTCAAAGAAACAAAATACCTCGGGGTATGGTTTGATCAAAGGCTTACATGGAACACACACATCCAAAAAACAACCGGCAAGGCCACTATTGCCCTAGGAAGGTGCAGACGGCTTTGCGGGAGGAACTGGGGCCTTAGCCCCAAAATGACTCTGTGGCTATACACAAGGGTAGTTCGACCCATGGTAACCTACGGAGCAGTAGTTTGGTGGCCGAAGGCGCAGCAGGTGGAGGCGGCCAGGGCGCTGGGTGGGGTCCAGAGACTAGCCTGTCTCTGTTCCACCGGCGCGATGAGGTCGGCCCCCACTGCGGCGCTGGAGGTTATCTTAAACCTGCCACCGCTACATATTTACATTCAAGGAGCTGCGAGGTCCGCAGCATACAGATTGTCGTATAAGCAAGCACCGATAAGTAAATCGCACGGTGCGGTTTACCAAAAAATGATGAACCAACTTAAGGAGGCACCCCTCACGGGGGGGCCAAGCGACTCCATGGTTCAGAAATTCAACCTGGATAGAAAATATCAGGTGAAAATACCAGACAAGAAGGACTGGGAGAAAGGTCCTCCGATAAAAGCGGACTCGACCTGGTATACAGACGGCTCCAAAACCGAACAAGGTGTAGGAGCCGGAATATACGGAGGTAAGCCTCGAAAGGCTCTGTCGATAAGCTTCAGCAAGGACACAACGGTATTCCAAGCTGAGGTAGCAGCAATCCATCATTGCGTTGGAGAAGTGGATAGATGGACCGAGCTCGGAAAAAGCGTCGCCATCTTCTCGGACAGCCAAGCAGCACTTAAAGCTATTAGTTCAGCAAGTGTTGACTCCAAACTGGTTTGGGACTGCGTTAATGCCCTAAACGAGGTGGGTTCCCAAAGGAAGCTAACTTTGGCCTGGGTTCCCAGCCACGAGGGTGTGAAGGGTAATGAGGCGGCAGACGACCTGGCCAGACAAGGTTCGTCGAGGCAATTCGTCGGGCCCGCCCCATCCTTCGGCACTACCAAATCACAAATCAGTAAATCCATCAACGAATGGATTCACAGTAGGTCCAGGGATTGGTGGCTAAAATCACCTGGGCAAAGACAGGCAAAGGAGTTCCTAAAAGAGCAGAAGCCTGAATTCACTAGAGACCTGCTAGGTAAAGACAGGAAGACTGTCAAATTGTTAGTAGGTCTGTTGACAGGTCACTGTAGACTGAATAGGCATATATACAACATAGGCTTAGCGGAGGACGCCATGTGCAGATTCTGCAGGGAAGACGAAGAAACCCCGGTCCACATCCTGTGCCACTGCGTAGGCCTGGCAAGGATAAGGTTTCTTACTTTGGGCATGGAATATCCCACAGCACAGAGCTACATACAGGAGCCGCTCTCAAGGACGTTAAGCCTCATAAAGAGGGCAAAGTTAGAGGGCGCCTTCTAGGATTGCTGGGGATCACAATAGACCGGGAAGGTCGCGGTGAAAGAGGCCCGTACGGCCACCCCTAATCTAATCTAATCTAATCTAACATATAGGTACACTACATATTATGTTGTATAAAATTTTAATAAATTTGGATCGGCAGTTTGGGAAAACGAAGTAATGTTACGTTTAGTACGTACCCAGGAAACCCAAAGAGAATTTATTTTTGTGTATTACTATAATATCCATATTTGTAAACATCACAATTTGATAAAACTCAACAAAAGTACACACGATTGAGGAGTATTTTTGCATGTTGCATTAAAACGGTCTGATATGAATTTTATGAATACTAAAGGGCTCTGCCTGCATGATCATATTTGCCCACTCTAGCTTATCGTTAGAGAGCTAGAAAGCTATTAAATTTTATTTACACGAAGTGTTTTATTACTGCATTACGCTACGGACTGCAAGTAACTTTACGATGGAAAAGTGTGCTAAATTTCACGGATTTCTCTTATTCTTCTAAGCGTCGTATTCTCAAACTTATTTTCCTAAAGAAATCTATTATCTTGATTGATTTCAACGATATAACGTAAATGCGGTATTGAAATATAGTTGGCGCATAACTGGGTCAAAATATGTATATTTTTTCTAAAAAAAAAAGAAAAACAAAACAATTTAATTACCCTAATTTTTTAATACAAGATCATTGTATGTAATACATAATGCTTCTGTTTCAGTTTTGATTGGCGGAGAATATAGATATACCATGGAGAACCATTTATACATTTTTTAGTTAATATTTTTAGTATTTTTATGTATTCCAACAAAATCAAAATTTAAATTCAAAATTCCTGCTAAAAAAAAAAAAACATAAATCGGGCAAATGTCCTTTTGTAGGTACTTCAAAATTGAAATTAGAAGCTGCTTTTTGCTCCACTATAACTGGAAAGTATCATTGTTTTTAGGATATAACAACATATTAAAGATCACATAAATTCCCTGACTATTAGCAACTGCTAGTGCACTAAGTTTCTATACATTTTGTTCTTTTAATGCCGAATTTATAGTTTAAATAAAGAATTCTTAATAATGAGCCTTTAGAAAGATAGTTTGTTATTGCAACTTTAAAATAGACTTTAATTGTACATTAATTACCTCTGCTTGCTAATAGCCATCGTAATAAGTAGCAAAAGCCTTAATTGCTGCGAGCTCTTTCGTCTACTATTTATACACGACGCAAATTTAAAAGTGGTACAAGAAATCGTTTGCGACTAGATAAACGGAACAGCAGGTGTAGTAAAAAGTAACTTAAATAGTAGCTTGAAACCTAGTTTCTGAATTATTCCTGCGGCAAAGTATGCCACAAATTTATCTCGTGGCAGTCTGGCAAAGCAATAGTATTTAGCTTAGCAAGCAATAGCTATGTACCTACTTTTCGCTCGTAAACTTTCGAAGTATATTGGTCACCGGTCGTTAATCACAGTTCTTCTTGTTCATTGATTTATACATTTTACGTTACTTTGAGTATTATCACATTGTGACATGAGAAATTACAATATAAAAACTCATTAAAAAGCTCCCATTTCAACTAAATTAGATAATAAATTGTTGTAAGTATATACCATTATCTTTCACACAAACTAAATAATAATTATAAAGTTAAGTACGAGTGATAAAATCTTAGCAAAGAAGAAGTAACTATTTCCTTCCCGTTGCACCAGTATCGTGAAAATAATCTGATTTGTCTATTTTTGGTAGTAGAGGTATAATTTCTCGCCTAAAACTGTATTATAACAACTCTACTCTCTTTTCGAACTCGCTTAAAGTAAATCGGCACATGTTAGCACAAATAATGCGAGCGTCCCAATGTTACTTAATATAGTAAAAGGAACTGTACATAGGCGCAGGAATAATCAACGTAACCTGTCATTGTTATTGTGTAAAATATAAACAGACAAAATGACAAACTGATAAACTACTTGGCAACAAATACAAATACATTATGGGTAAAGGTCTTATTAGAAGATAGTTTTGATAAAATTAGAAATAAATAAAAAACCAGCACGTTCCAATCTTTGTTTCTCGCACGTTATAGCATTTTAGCAGTTCTAAAATTGAGGCATGATTGAGACAAATTAGGTTGTAGCATGGTATAGACTAAAATACATACAGGGTGTTCTCGCATACTTGAAAAAAATTAAACATTATGTATAGGGGAGGTCCGCCAACAGTGGCCACAGCAGGTACAGTGGTCACCCGTGAATAAATTTGTGTTAAAACTAATAACACTCGCGCCATCTATCTCAAAAGATGCATATTAATGCCTGAAGGGAAGTACGAAAGTTAAATGTGAGTCGAGCACTATCTAATGTTTGGGTTGCATCACACGTGTTTTTCCTCTTGAAAAGTTACGTTTCTTACCAATTTTGCCAGTGTTTGTTTTCATTCTTGGTAAGTAAATTGCTCTCAATTTACTTTCTTTGGGATTGTTTGTGATAAAATAATTTAATACCAGTGAAAAAGTTAATGTTTCATGAACATTTCTTTCAAGGTTATGTAAATTATTTTACAACGTCATTTTGGTACAGTGGTCACTGGTCACATTGTACGTAAGCAACAGTGGCCACTCGTTTTTGAAAGAAAGAGGGGTGGCGACTGCTCCTAAATAATGAATTCTTTTTATTTCAGAAACAAAATGCCACGAACAAAGCCGAAAAAGACGGGAATTGGAAAAATTTCTCCAGAAAGGATGAAAGAAGCTTTAATTAGTATCAAAGATCGCGGGCTTTCCACAAAAGCTGCTGCAAAACGTCACAATATACCTAGAACTACTTTAAGGAGGTATAAACAAAAATTTGAAAATATTGAAGACATAACCATGGTCACAACAGGATTATCACCTAACTATACGATCAATAAAATATTTTCTTCTGCAGAAGAAGAAGAATTGTGCCATTACTTGCAGATTTGCGCAAAATTACACTATGGACTTTCTCCAAAAGATGTGAGAAGGTTTGCGTATTCTTTAGCGGTAGCAAACCAAAAGCGAATTCCTCAATCTTGGCACGAACATAAAATGGTAGGAAAGTACTGGATGACTAATTTTCTTAAACGGAATCCACTTTCTATTCGAAAAGCCGAAGCTACTTCCCTTGGACGTACTATGGGTTTTAATAAACCAGTCGTTCAAAAGTTTTTTGCAAACTTGAAGAAAGTCTTTGACATTCACGAATTTAGAAGTGATAAAATATATAACGTTGATGAAACTGCACTTACCACGGTTCAAGAGACAGGAAAAGTTTTTGCAATGAAAGGTCAACGGCAAGTGGGCCAAGTAACTTCGACTGAGAGAGGAACTCTTGTTACAATGTGCGGCGCAATTAATGCAAATGGCAACAGTATCCCACCCTTACTGGTATTTCCCAGAAAGTTTTTTAAAGATCATATGGTAAAAGGTGCTCCTAATGGAACTATTAGCGTGGCATCACCTTCAGGTTGGATGACATCGGAGATATTTGAGCAGTGGCTTCAGCATTTTATATTGTACGCCCATCCAACGAAAGACTTACCTGTACTGCTGATATTTGACAATCATGTTAAACACATTTCATACCATTCTATAAAAAAGGCACTAGAGAATCACATTACCTTACTAACTTTGCCACCCCATACAAGCCATAGGCTTCAGCCTCTAGATAGAGCTGTCTATGGCCCTTTAAAGGCTCATTAGCTGCAAGTCGTGGTTAATGAATCATCCCGGTCAACGTATAACTATCTATGACATTGCTGAAATTTTGGGGCAAATTTATAATATTGCATTCTCAACAAACAACTGCGTATCGGGTTTTAAAGTTACAGGAATTTATCCCTTCAATAATAATATTTTTATTGATGATGATTTTTTGCCGGCGCAAGTTACAGATATGCTCAACAACGAAGCAGAAGAGGCAGGACCAAGTTAGAGCAATTCTCAGACAGCAGAATCAAGGACTTTATCTTACCAAATAGAAGAGGCACCAGCAAGTCATAATAATGAACCCAAGGAAAAGACAACTCCACCACATCAAATTATAAGTCCAGATGTTCTGCGCCCGTACCCTAAAGGAAATCTGAAAAATACAAACAGACAAAAAAGGCAAAAAAAAAAACCACGGAAATATTAACCAGCACCCCAGTATTTAAAGATATAGAGGAGCAAGAGCTTGCAAAAGAACGCAGAACACAAAGCATAAGAAAGGTAAAGACTTCTACCCGAAAAAAAATATGTCCTTTAGTTTCTGAACAAGAGAATATAAACCCTAAAATGCCTGACTGTAGCAGTAGCGATAGCGAAAGTAGCGTCGAAAGTTTATCGCTTGTCGATTCGGACGAAGTTGATATTGTTGGCGAACCACTGGATATAAATGAGCCAACAGAAATTACAGTTGGAACTTTTATTTTAGTTCAATTTGCTACCAAAAAACAGATAAAATTTTGTGCGGGCCGGGTGACTCAAGCCGATTTTGTGAACAAAGAATATTTTACTACATTCTTACGTAAAGGAGGAGCGAATAAATTTTCATTTCCCGATGTTCCCGATGAGTCCGTTGTTACTGACGAAGACGTCGTTATGATATTACCATCTCCAGTATCAGCGGGTGAAACAGCAAGAGTTCAGCGACACTTTCAATTTTCAGTGGATTTATCACGTTTTAATCTGTACTAAAGAATGTTCCTTATTTTGTAACATTTTTGTAACTTTATTTGCTGAGTTATGCTATTTTTTTAAATAAGAATAATATTATGATAAATATAGAACTTGGCCACTGTACCTTATATTTGATGGCCACTGTACCTTACTGGTTTGGTACAGTGGCCACATGAGGCCATTTTTTTAATTTGTTTTTTCCCCAAAATTAATTAAGATATTTTCAAAACAAATAATAATATAAAATCTATGCATGAAAATTTAATATTTATATTATAGAAACTCTGCTAAACATTTCTAATCTTTGAAATATTTTACAATAATAAAAAGGGTGGCCACTGTTGGCGGACCTCCCCTACTTACGTAAGTTAGTGAGATCCATCGCAAACTAAGAAATTGTAGTCACTTGTATTTTTTTGAAAAATAGTCAACATTTTCAGGACGGACAGTATCACAACAATTGCTCGAAATTCGCACCATGCACGCCGAGCGCGGTTATGTATACATAACCTCCGTTATGTTAACTCCGTTATGCCATTAACATTACATTGAAGGTGGGGAGAACTGTATTTTGTTCTACTTCCATATCGTATAATGCATAGCTTGTGAGCAAGATCTCCAGTCTGCTCACCGCTGTTGTAAGATGAGTTTTGTCTCTGCCTTACAGAATAAGGCGTTTTTGCGGTTAACGTATGATGAAAAAATCGCAATAAAAAATTTTAAACGGCCAATGTCTCAATTATGTTTAGAAAATAAACAATCTGTTAAAGGTAAAGAGGTTATAATAAAATTCAAAACGGATATTTATCAGAAAAATGACTGGATTTGTGGGTGTAAAATAAAAAATACATACTCTGTTTTGTTTTCCGTGTCTTTTGTTTGGTAGTGAACCGTTTTTGTCAAAGAACGGAATAAGAGAATTTAATTCATCTTAGTGCTAAAATTACGAAACAGGAAAATTCCGAAGGGCATTTGAAAAATATATTTAGTCTAAAAATGTTAGGAAATTGAAAAATATATTTAGTCTAGTAATGTTAGGAAATTATGCACTCCCTATGTGAACCACCACGAGCCGCCACTGAACTTCGGTACGATAGACACGCTGTTTCAAACAACCCCGCAGAAAGAAATCGACTGTATTTAAGTCGGGGGAACGGGGCGGCCACGGTACAGGCCATTCACGCCCTATCCAGCGATCTGCGAAGACATTATTTAAATGTTTACGTACAACACGGACAAAATGTACCGGTGAACCATCATGTTCATATCACATTCTAACTCTAACATCAAGAGGAACAGCTTCGAGTAACTCTGGCAGGGTATCATTTAAAAAAATTAAATACGCCTGTCCATTGACGCGGTGTGGTAAGAAAAAAGGTCCGACAATTAAATCATTAATTAATCCCACCCAAACATTAAGCGAGAACCGCCGTTGATGGTGTGCATGGCGAAGTAAATGTGGGTTTTCAAACTTCCATTCGTGTGCATTATGATAATTAAATGTACCATTACGCGTAAAAGTCGCTTCATCGGAAAATAAAATACCTGTTACCCACAAAGTTTGCATTTTGTTCATGTCGTTCGCCTAACAACTCGCAAAACGCGACTCTGACGGCGTAGTCTGCCGGTAATAACTGTGCACGCGTTGGTAATGATAAGTATGCAACTGATTTTCGGGTAACGTTCTCCAGACAACAGAATTGGAGACATAGACGAGTCTAGTAAGTTCCCTTGTGCTAAGTGTAGGATTATTGTCAATTGCTTCGACAATTTCTTCCTCGGCATTTATTATTCGCGCACTTCTACCTGGACCTTCCGGTCCTCGAGGTTGGATTCGGCCTGTGTCTCGCAATCGCTGAACAACTCGTACAAAAATCGCGGTTCCGGGCAAACGTCTATTTAGAAATAATTGCATGTATCTTCTACGGGCGCGTGCACTATTCTGTTCACACTCTTCGTAAATTAACAACATGTCTACCAGTTCATGATTAGGAAAAGCCATGATCATAAAAAGCAATAACTTTCTTCTAGTAACGCCAACACTGTTAAAAGTTACGAACGAAAATACGAACTTCAACCATGCGCTGACAAAATAATACTACGACACATAGTCGATGTAATTAAGACGTGCATTTTCAGCATTCGGAAATGTAAACAGTATCAGATGTTACCAGTTACCTACACAGACCCTTTATCAACCCTTTATGCCGAATTATTACATCAACAGTACGTTTATTTTTTTTCTCCCACTTCTGATTTATTTGTCAATTGAGATTTGGTAGAATTTTGATTCCGTACAATTTACGGTGCATTTTGTAGGTGTAAACCACCACATCCCAATTTGAAAGACTTTAAATTTAGTTCATATAAGATATTTTTGCAAAAATGCAAAAGAAAGTTTGGGACATAATTTGTGTGACTTGTAATTCTGCTTAAAGCTATCTGTTCTAATGTACATGGGGTCCCGAAACTAAATACCACCTTGGTTATATCTCACAGTACCTACTTCATATACACTTATTGCATGGAATGCTCTCCATCCCGCAAATTAAAAAAAAAACATGAAATTTGAGAATATGTAAAGCATATATGGATGTGCAATACGAATTTTTGCTGTAAAGTTAATGAAATTTACTGTACACTTCAGCGGTACTGGTCATCTATCCAGCTGAGACATGATTTTGTTTATTTATTATTCTTATCAAATTTAAAAATTTGATTTATTCACTCGCTATAGAAAGAAGAAAAAGTTTAGTTTTTGGACCAATATTATATCTTAATCAATTTTATTAAATGATAACAAGTGGATCAACACGTTTAACAGTTTAAGCACTTAATATATATAAATATTGATTTGCAATGTAGCAGGACCAGTCCAAGAATAACACGCTCTGAGCTCCCACATTAGACAAAAACTTTGAATATTATTATTATAAACAAAACAATGTCATATCGAATAAATATAATATCGCAGAGATACACAGTTAATTTCATAAATTTTGAAGCAAAAATTGGTATTGCACATCTACGTGCTTTTACATATGGAATGGAGATAATTCCTTGCAATAAGTATTCAAGAGAATATATAGGAATATAATATATGTATATAAAATTCTGTTAGATATAACCAAGAATGGTATTCACATTAGGAACACCCTGTACATTAGAACACCTTATAGAGTTGTAAGCGGAATCAAAAGTCACAACAATGATATTTCAAACTTTTCTTTGTACTGTTACAAAAATATCCGGAGTATAAGTGCAGGGCTTAACGAAACAACCTGTACATATGGTAGTACGTATTTTCAAAGAATTTGATATACATATGTTTATTATTAATCATGGCACACTATTCTTGCATATTCTTGCTTATCTTGGGTTCTCTCCTTCAGCAATGGGTTTACTTGAAAATTACTTACGCGGCAGAATGCAGTATGTGTCTCTACATGGTAGGGTTTCGTTTGAGCTTTCCTTGACTTGCGGGGTTCCCCAAGGCTCAATTTTGGGATCTTTATTATTTACCTTGTATTTGTGTAACATTAATGTATGTTTCAAATTTTGTAAATGTCATAACTATGCGGACGACACGCAGTTATTTTATTCTTTTACTGTTGATGATGCGTCCATGACGAACTATCGCGTTAACGAGGACTTGGATTCGATGGTCAAGTATTGCAGTTTACATTCTCTTAAAATTAATCCTGCTAAATCTGCGGTCACGTTGTTCGGTAGTGAGACTCTGCAAGAAGCGGCCAAGTGTCACTTAGATATAAAAATAAATGGTAGCAGTTTGTCATTGGTGAACATTAAATGTAACCTAGGATTACGTCTCGACATTCGTCTGAGATTTAAACAGCACATAGATTCCCGTATAAGAACCTCTTACTCTGCCTTAAAAGTACTGTACTCGAATCGTGACTTTTTGAATCGAAGGTTCAGAGCAATGCTAGCAGAGGCACTAGTGCTTTCACAGTTTAATTTCTGTGATGTAGTGTATGGACCTTGCATAGACAAGGTTACAAGTAATAAACACCCATTCATAGAACTGCAATGTATGAGAGAAGTTTTTCATATCAGGCTGCTAAAACATATAACTCTATTCCGGATTATTTCAGAAATTTATCTTTGGCATCTTTCAGAGTGCACATTCGGAGAAAGCTTTTTGTCAGCCAGGAAGGTGACATTCTCTAGTGGCCACTGCTCAGTTGAAACGCTTACACAAATATGTACCTACACCTTTATCGACTATTTTTTTTGCATTGATTTTTTTTTAACTCTTTCTTTAATTAATGGGAACGTCAGCGCTTTATCCTTTGTCCTATATATTTATTCTATATATGTCTGATGTATGCTACTTTGTATCATCAATCCGATTTAATTTAATAATAAATTTAATTGTAGTAATGTTTAATGTTTGAATAAATATGCTGCAATTGTATTTACAGTTACCTTCTATTTTTCTTTTTACTTCAGTAGTATGGAGAAAATTCAAATTCTACCAATTTTATTATTTCATCACTTGAATTTCCCGGTTCGAGATCCTCTATTGTTAGCGGTTTAATTGAAATAAGTTAAGTAGAGATAATCATATTGTATATTAAAATGTTTAAGATCCACTAGTCAGTTTATATATTTAGGATTTGGCATATAGGTAACGACTTTTTTGAGTTAGCTTTACTTATTTTATCCCATGTATTATTTACTCCACTTTCTTAATTGACAAGACTTCTGTCTCACACCCTATTTACAAATGTCATGAAAACTTTGAAAGCGAAAGGAAGTGAAAATGCATGGGTATTCAAACCAAAACTATCGACGGTATAGTTTTATTTTTACATTAACTTGAAATATAGTACAAAAGTAAGGGACAATTGTATTCAACATTTCAAAACTTGTTTGAAATTATTGCTTTAATATAACAATATATGTTCAACATAATAACATTATACATACAACATCACATACATACGTATGTATAAATATAATACTTCTAATATTGGGATTGTCGATAATTTGGTTTCTACGCATTCCTCCGTTTTGATAAAGATAGTGCTTTTAGCATTCGTTAATAAATATTACAATGATTTACATAAAGAACATAGTAAAATATAAAGATATATTACATACGCACTACTACTTGTAGTGTCTGGAGGTACTTCAAGGGAAACATAATAAATAAATATCTACCTAATCTAATACAGACTACATTTTTATGCGAATGCTTCATTAGAAATATCCATTAATTATACTGATGTTCATATGCATTCTGAGGGAATTTTGTGATTAAGGAACTTTTGGGGTTTGTCCAATCTATACTACAGTACATATATCTGGTGTTTTTTATATGAACCATAGGACTTTACATGTAGACATTGTAACACCTCCAGAAACCGTTCTTCGATATTCAACTGGTAAAATTACAAACTAGTGTCTGGGGATTGTACAAATTTTTTGAAATGTTAACGTATGGATTTTGTCAAACTTTGTTTCCATGGTTGTCAAACGTTTGCATTTATATTTTTCGCTAGTGCTATTTCGCGCTAGTGTTTTTATACAGTGTGGAAACCACTTATGGAATAAAATTGTTTGTGCCCTTATTTTAGAAAATTATAAAAAACGTCGGGACACGTCAACTTGTAAATTCAAGTCTGCGCTTTTTAGCCATACATTTAAATGTACAGGGTGATTCACACAAATATAGCATAGTCCATGATGTTTATTTTTAATAAAACACCCTGTATATTTTTATATTTTTGAAAGCTCATTAACAACCTGATTACAAAGAACTACGTCATCTAAGGTATATTATTAATAATACAGGGTGAAACATAAAATTATTTATGTTTAATTTTCTTGAATACATTTATTACATAAAATATCTTTGTAATTGAGTTTGATTCATTAAAATAAATGCTCAAAATGTTCTCCCCCTTGCTGTTGGCAATAACACAGTCTCCTATAAAAGTCGACCCTTACTTTGTTTAACGTTTGAGGTGAAATATTCCGTATTTCTATAGTTATCCTTTCCCTGAGGTCTTCAATGCTAGTTGGCTGGGTTGCAAATACTTTGTTCTTGAGATGACCCCACAGAAAAAAAATCCAACAGCGTAAGGTCTGGAGATATAGTTGGCCACTCAACAGTACCTCTCCATCCAATCCATTTATTGGCAAAGATTTCGTTAAGGTAAGTTCTTACCATTAAAGCATAATGGCGTGTTGTCGCGTCCTGCTGAAACAATACACCATCATTCGGTAGGTGCGGATCTATTGCGTTGGGATAAAAGTTGACCAGTGCAGGAACAACTTCGAATGATGGTGTATGGTTTCAGCATGACGGGGCAACACCCTATGATGCTTTAATGGTAAGAATTTGCCAACGAAATCTCCCCCAATATATGGATTGGACGGAGAGGTACTGTTGAGTGGCCAGCTAGATCCTCAGACCTTACGCCGTTAGATTTTTTTCTGTGGGGTCATCTCAAAAACAAAGTATATGCAACCGAGCCAACTAGCATTGAAGACCTCAGGGAAAGGATAACTATAGAAATATGGAATATTTCTCCTCAAACTTTAAACAAAGTGAGGGACGAGTTTTATAGCAGACTATGTTATTACCAACAGCAAGCAGGAGAACATTTTGAGCATTTATTTTAATGAATCAAACTCAATTACAAAGATATTTTATGTAATAAATGTATTGAAGGAAATTATATATAAGTAATTTTAAGTTTCACCCTGTATTATTAATAATATACCCTAGATGATGTAGTTCTTTGAAATCAGGTTGTTAAGGAGATTTCAAAAATATAAAAATATACAGGGTGTTTTATTAAAAATAAACATCATGGACTATGCTAAATTTGTGTGAATCACCCTGTACATTTAAATGTATGTCTAAAACGCGGTCACTTGAATTTACAAGTTGACGTGTCCCAGCGTTTTTTATAATTTTTTAAAATAAGGACACAAACTATTTTATTTCATAAGTGATTTCCACAGTGTATATTAAGTAATGTTCCAAAAATAGCAATTTGGCGGTATTCCAATCAACATTATTAAGGACCAAAACATAATTTCCAATTTTATTCATATACTGCTATGTATACATAGCACGTATAAAAGCCGATGCCTATGACCTGAGACGGCCAATATATGTACATGTATTATATTATATAATGCGTTCGTACGTCTAAAAAAATAATCTTTAATGAAACATTCATCGTATAGTATTATGGCTAATTTTTTAATTGGGATTACATAAAGTAACAATTTTTTTATAATTTTAGGTAATTCATGCTTAAAGTACAGTAATTAAATAGCTTTTGGCATGTGAAGAGTTGTAACGTTAATTATAATATCTATTATGTTCATATACATTGATTGGTCATGCTAATGCGGTGGAAATGCTTGTACGTCCATAGATAAGGCTTAATGTAGCTCACTATTAGATAAACCGTGCATTAATGTCTTATCCTGAAGGAATAAAAAATTTATATTTTTGATCAAAAAGGAAGAGTTATATTATTAGAAGCTAGCTTATTAGAAGTTTCGACCAATGTTAATAGATGCACAGTGGTGTATTCTGAAGAAACTTAGATACTACTAGGTAATCTAAACATAAAAATATAGAACGTAAAGAAAGAAAAAAAGGTACCGAAAATACATTGACGTACCAAATTAATAAAAGATGATTACGGAAGAATAGCTGGAGATGGAGAACTTTGGAAAAATCTTACATGAAACAGGAGTAAATAACTCTTATGTCTACGTGGATATCTAATAAGTTGTTTAAATAGCAGAAAAATCTATATAAGAAATCATTCGCATAACCTGTTTAGTTGTATAATTAAAGGTTATATATTTTTAATTAAGCAATCTTAAGCGGTCTACCGTTTTGCTGCTATTTAAGATTCGCCTATTAAGTGGTTCGTTACGACGCTTTGCTGCATATTTGAGTTGCAAATGTGGAAATTAATTATGCATCTAGTCCTGCTGTATTTAATTGGCAGTATCATAATATGTACCTATAAAACCTTAAGTGTTTCTGCATACCAAGGGAGCAATTAAATATAACAACCATTTAGTTAACCACGTCCTCAACAGATCCCAGTAGGTAATGGTCTGCTCAGTGCCGCTGCATGTGTTGCATACATACATATTTGCGCTTTTGTTCATGTAAATATTCAGATAATTGAAAAGAATTTTTTGCATGACGATAATTAAAGTTTATATGTAGATGCCAATCCATATAAAAAAGCAATAAAAAATTGTAAATAACATTACAACAATTGAAACTAGAATCAAAGAAAGTATCAACTATAAAGACATAACAAGCACTGTGGGTTTGAAAGATAAAATTGGAACAATATCGCAAAAGTTGTAGAAAAATAATAGGAAAATGACTACTAAAGGAAGTTGTAAAAATTTGTAATCTTAAGTAATGTGGAATATACTGAGTATACCTGTATAAATACTAGATTACAATCAGAAGAAATTGTAGTTTATAAACTGACCACAGATTGATTAGAAAATTATACGGTTGGCGAATGGTTTATAATCCTAAATCCAATGTAACTAAATGGTCCCGCAGTTTCATATTGTTCATGTAGTTCATTCCGAATATATTTACTATTTCGAAGTTAATAAAACAGAATTGACTTGAAACTCAATTCATTATAGAATCTAAATATCATAGTGTTTAAATTAATAAAAATTAAATTAATTTGAAAACAACTAGCCATACCTCTCAACAACATTTCTTGATTTACAGAATTACGTTTATAATGTCACAAACCAAAAAAAATATTTTCTAAATGTAAATTAAATAGAAACATAGACATGAGATTAATAATTCTTATATCAATGTATTTATGTCAAGCTGTAACAATTCTGTTCAAGGACCAAGAAAAAACATGACAAGAAACCTATCCTAGAATCTAATTTAATAAAATTCAGGCGCGAATCAAATTATTATGCATATATGATACCTAAATTCTCAATATCTGTTCTAAATTGTAATAATAATAATGAATAATTATTTATTCTTATAACTTAATATTTTGAAAATCAAAGTTACGTCGTCTATTTTTTTTGAGTGCTTAGACAAAGCAGTTTTACCAAGTCGTTTTTGATAATAATAATAATAATAATATACATCTATTGGCCCAATAGAGAATACAACTCCAATTACAGAACTATAATTAATACAAAGTACAAGTACAAGTTACCTAGAACAATTATGTGCATACAAACAATACAAGTGAAATAATAGAAAAGAAATTAACTTGTTACAAAAAAAAAGAAATGTATTAGATTAGGGTTATTATTCGCTAATCAAATGAACTTAAATTATTAGTAACAACACATTTAAGTTCACTGAGTGACCAAAAGTTAATGTCAACCTGTGCAGAAATTCTATTGAAATTAGCGGTTATGGTATAAATAGGTGCTTTCAGTAAAATGACCGTTATGGTTTGGGTCAAAAAAAAGTATCATGTTGACGCGAATTGAATCGAGGAATGTGGAACTGAAAAGCGTGAACTAATGTTATAGTCAACCTCGATGTGTAGAATTCGATATAAATATCTAATACTGAAACCTATTCTTCTAAACTGAAGAGATGTTAGATAGAATTTAGATAATAGGATGGAGTGATTAAAATTGCTTGATGGATACACACAATCAACTATAAATCAAAAGAATTTAACTAACTTCCTCTGAATTAATTTTAGCTGACGTTTTTGATTAAGGTAATATGGAGACCAAACAAGTGATGCATATTTCAAGCGCGAACAAATCAGGGCGAAGTATAAGCATTTTAAAGTATTGGCACTAACAAAACAAAAATACAATTACGGATGATAAAACCTAGAGAGTTCCTAACAGATTTAGTAATCAAATCGATGTGAAGTTTGAATGTGAGTTTTGTGTCAAAGTAAACACTGTATAATGGAAGAGTGTTATAGTTGGCGACAGAAGAATATGATTTTACATTTATTCACATTCAATGACAGGTTATTTGTTATACACCAGTTATTTAAACACTATAACTTCGCTAATATCGTTGACGAAAACGTTGAATATAAGCGGTCCCAAGATAGAGCCTCGACGAACCCCTGAAGTAGCGATACAACGTTTAGACGCATAAAAAGTATAATATACGTACTGACATCGGTCATCCGAGTACGACATAAACAGTATCACTAATGCTTCATTAAATCCAAACGACCGTACTTTGAAGGGAATAATACTGTGGTCTAAACTATCAAAGGCTTTTACATAGTCCATGTAAATATTATCCACTTGACTACCGCTATCCAAGACGTTGGAAATAAATTGCACATAACACGATAGATTGGAGATCGTAGAACTTTTTGCTACAAAGCCATGTTGGAGAGGAGAAAAGCTGGTTGCTATTCCTGGATAAATTTTCGTATACAAGCACTGCTCAAAGATTTTTGCAAAGGTGCATAAAATAGATACAGGCTTGTAGTTAGCAATATTCTCAGAATCTCCATTCTTCAGTTTTGGAATAACGCGTGCAATTTTTCATTTATCAGGGAAAGTTTTGGTCCTCAATATTAGATTAAAAATATATACCAAACGATGCACTAGTAGGTTTTTGCAACCATTGATCAAAAACACATTGACCTCTACGTCGATAGTATTTATACTATTACTAGAAAATGCTTGCATTTGTTAGTGTTATTTTGCATTGCGTTGACATTAAAAAATGTATAGAATTTTGACTTCCTCACATTTAAATTTTTATGCTCAAGTATCCATATAATAATATAATTTTGTTGATACGCAAGGCTACGTTTTAGATTGTACTGGCACAAATTGAAAGTCAACTTCTTCAACTACCAATATCTTACTGTGGACCAGTATACATACATACATATTTGTTAGTACGGTAAAAATCTTTACTGCGGAACTTATTGGATACATTGTGGTAAAAACCCTCATTTTAACAGACACATAAATAAGATGGACAGAAATGAAAGGAAATTAGTCAAATTTAGAAACTTTTCAAAGGTAGAATTTTCATTCGTTGCTGATCGATCGAATATCCAAATTAGAATAATACAATTAACAAGAATAAAGGTATTTGGAGGTCCTGCAAAATAATACACGAAAGCGTCATTTGTCAACCGTTTATTGTTCAATAATGTTAAAATTCAACGTATAAACCTGTATAAAGACCTTGCTGACAGAATAAAAAGTAGCAGGTGCAGTTACGATAATAATTTCGCACCCACACAGCCCTAACTTGCTGAGTTATAAGATTTCATTTTCTTGCCATTCTAACTGTTAAAATAATTCGATCATATTCAATGCTTGTTTAATCGTAAGCGGCTATTTTTATCCACTTGCACAATTGGAATTTGATCATACAAATAGCAACTTACGTTTTCATAGGGTAGGTACTATCTTTGTATATACAGCGTGTTCATTTGAAAACTTCCCACCGTAAATAGAGAAATGTGAAAAATAGGAATTTATGGGAAGGAGAAAACAGCTATCCAAACATACCTCTTCGGAAGAACACAAACAATAATAGTTAATAAACACGAGAACCACAAACTACGTCCAGAGTATGGAATACCGCAAGGCTTCTTTGCGGTATTATATATAATATGTACGAATGACATGGCACAACTGCAAATAACAGGCCAAATGTACATATAGGCGGACGATACCTGTATATTATATTGGAGCAAAAAAATCTAGAACAAACAATAGACAGAGAGATCAACACAATTGAGCAGTGGTGCGCCCAAAACACTTTAACTGATCTTCCAAGCACAAACAAGCCCACAAAATAATTACGAAATAAAAGAAGTCGAAAAAATAAAATACCTTGGATTAGTAATACAAAATAATCTCAAATGTGACAAACATATTAAAAAACTACTGAACAAAAATGCAGTGGCAATAGACAAAATATTCCAAATACGAAAAGTAATTCCATACGTAAAGAGAGTAATTTACAATGCCATGTACACTTCGCACATGAACTGATTAATGTGTGGGGAGATCCTACTAAAACAAACATAAGAAAATTACAAAGCCAACAAAACAAAATACTAAAGCTAATATACAAAATGAAAAGAAAGGCGCCTACAACAGAAATATATAGAAAGACAAGAGGAATGAAGATACAACAAACAATCACATTCAAACATTTATTACTGATCTACAACATAGAAGGAAATCTAATAAAAACAAATACAAGATTAAAACTACTAGAGATATGCACACATATAGAACAAGAAGAGCATCTATTCACATTTTTTTAACAAGTAAAGTCTGAATGTGACGTTTAAAATACTACTATTTTCCATAATTTTTTGTGACAAAATGAAACCAGTAAATTTCTACCTTTAAAAACTGTAATAAATTTATTAGGGTATCTACAAAACTCAAAACAAACAAATTAAGGAAAAATAACAAACAACAAATAAGAAAGAACTAAAAACGTTAGATAATTATTTAACTAAATGTTCAGAATGACCACCATTTACTTCCATACAATAAGGTATGCGATCTTCAAATGACCTACTAGCATTGTAACGTATAGACGTCAGTAGTTCGGAAAACCGAACGTAAGTTATTGAAAGTAAGTTATTGCACTTCTACACACTAATGGGACACCCTATATGTATGTATTTGCAATTAAAAAATGTAAAAAAATTCTGAAAATCAAGAAAATTATGAAAAATTGTCTGAACAGGGGGGGGGACAACTTCTGATGCAAAGATTGGCTTATATACATGAACACCCTACCCCTGGAGCTACACTCCTAAAATGATAAATAATAATAATAATAATTCATGCCTTAACATCCCTCAACACCTTGCGCCAATTACAGGGGGCATCGGCTGGCCATAAATTATTATTACGCCTGTAGCTGTAGACCGACTTAAGATGCGCATTTGCCGTGGATTTTGGAAAACTACAGAAAACCAAATATATAAACAGAAGTAATACCTCATTTTTATAGTCTAGAAAATATTATAAAAATGGATGTTTTTGGTACCTTTTGGTGTCGATTTTGCATTCGGTGATTAAATTTATTACAGAAAACAAAAAATGTAATGCTATAAACGAAAAACAGCCACCAGCAAAAAAAGCGACTTTTTTAGCCAACAACGGACAACATTTCGAACACTTATTACATTGATTTTTTCTTCCAAAAAAGTATTTAAATTTTAAACAACTGTAAAAATAAAAATAACATCTTAATTAGTGCATTTTAAATATAGGGTCTGCTCCCGATGCTCCTAAAATTAAAAATAGAACAAACTAAAAGATTTACTTAAAAATTTCGAAAACAAATCGATCAATTTCAAAAAACTAAACGCCAAAATGTAGTGTTTCAAAAGACTGTTAAAATGAAGTATTACTGGATACCCCTTTCCATCTAATATTTTCAAGGTGGTAACTCCATGGGGTAGGATGCTTAAGTAGGTGAGCCAATTTTTGCATCATAAGTTATTCCAATCGATAATACTCTTTACGTGTTTCAGGATATATTTTTCATTATTTTCTAGATTACCAGAAATTTGGGGGAGGGAGGGCGAGGTGGGAGAGGGGAGGACTTTTTAAAAATAAACACACTGTGTATCTTCATATCAAACAAGTGGAAGTGATTAAACTGAAATTTCAGTTGTTGCAGGTAGAGTACGAATAGTGATTTTATTGCATTTTACCTATACAATATTAAATTTTAAGTTATTTGAACAAAGAAAAGTATATTTTTTTACAACATTCATTTTTGTGATAAGTTTAAACTCGAAAATTCTAGTTTTTTTTTATAAA
The DNA here is from genome assembly GCA_004785975.1 of Popillia japonica. Lineage (NCBI taxonomy): Eukaryota > Metazoa > Arthropoda > Insecta > Coleoptera > Scarabaeidae > Popillia > Popillia japonica. The sequence continues at coordinate 71,162 of ML218833.1, forward strand.
TACAGTAATACAAATTTATTATAAGTTATTGTGCTTACGATTAATTTTAAATAAGAAACTATATAATTGAAACGCGACAGATTCTGTAAATAAATCTTTTTAACTTCTATATAATTACATTTTTGTCGGTAAAAGCTCAATAAAGAAAATCTGTAATATTATTAAGAAGAACGAAATAGGTCAATAATAAAGAGGAAATTATGAACCGGCTTGCAAGCTGCGCGCAGCTGACGAATTGTAATTTGAAGATGCCTGTATCTTAGTAGACGGACACAAAAAGAGCCGTTTTCAGTCAATTACATTTGAAAGAGAAAAGTGGCACGCAGGCTATTATATAATTGATATTCCGTTCTGTAACTGACCGTTGTATAACAGCTAGAAAACATAAAATACATCTCTTCCAAATAAACCACGTCAAAGAACGTCTCTAACGTAGTTAAAACTAGAAGGTAACAAAATTGGGGACATGGGATATGGTATATTGCAAACCCATTACAAGGTCGATAATCGTGTCCAAGAGTATTGGCGTTGACATATGATATAAAATGCATTCCTAGAATTTTAACAAGCGAAGAGCACAGTCTACCTCAAAACGTTTGGACAACATGGCGAAATATGTATTTAATCCACTTGGATATTCTGTTAGTTGTTGCTAAGACAGATTAAACCTGATTGTCCTCTAATTAATCAAAGCAATTACCCAGACCAACAATAGGATTTATTTTGTAATTTTTTCATGTTTTTATGTATTTCGGTAGGTATGCTGATTTCGAAAATTGCTCTTCATGAAGTGCTAGAATATACTGCTTGTTAGCAACGAATGTTAAGAAAAAAAACAGCTTCACTGCCATTCAAAGACGTGGTTAGTTCGTTCATTGACAACAATAAACACAGCAAACGTCGATGATATTTTATAAAGTTCGAAAGAACTGGGTCGTTGGGTACAATGGGTCGTAAAGTACACTTCTTTCACTCCTATTTGGACTATTGTAGTAGTATTTAGAGTAGTAAGGCGCACATTTTCAGCAAGGCATGAAAGGCAAAGGCTGAATACAAGTTTTCAAAAGCAGTAAAATCGGTATTAGTCTGGTAGTATCTGTTTTAATTAACCGGTGTTGATGTGTACCTAATGGTTTTTAATGATCTATTCTTCCCTCTTATGAAAACTTCTTCTGGGGGGCGACGACTAGGCTTTTGTAGAGAATTGAATTGAAAGGATTTATTACTTGAACTACAAATCCAGAGCATACTTTATTCAACATCTGCAGTCTTTAGTAACAGACAGGCTTTTACAAATATTTCTAAATTATTATTACAATTGGAAGCTTTTTATTGGTGAACTATCGTTAAGCTAAATCACTGCATGAAATAGAGATTTTGATTCTTACAAAAGAGCACAAGCACTAGCAATTAATTTAAAAATTAAGTGATAGTTTTATTTATGACTTGTACTTAATACTATAATAATTATCATTTGTAACATTATCTGAATAATTATTGTTACATTTGGCAGGTGACTTATAATGTTTTGAGCTATACTTTGAACTGTGGGTGTAATATCAGTTGTAGACATTTTAATTGGTTACTGTTTGAACTACTGATTTTGCAGAATTATTAACTTACACACAGTTTTCAAGTATGAACCAGAAACACAGCTGAGTTATGAAAAAATATGTACTGTGCTGGACAGGTTAACACGAACGCAGAGAAAGAAAGGTAAGCCTTTCGTAAACCGTGCAGGCAAGTCCCCGAGGGGAAGCGGGCACGTGAATCTGCTTACCTGTGTATCTGAGCCACTTTTCCCCGACTAGATTCACCCTCGGTGTGCGTAAAGTTCACCCGTCTTCCTAAGCGTTCGTTTTAAGCTGTCCAGCATAGTACGTATATGCAGTTACTTCCAATGTAATTTAAATCTATATAAATCAATAATGCAGAGTGTAACTGCCCATTACTTTTAAAAGTTTTCGTTTATTATTTCAAGCTATTAATCCCAATTAAAAAAGAAGGCTATTCTATTTAAACAGGTCACTGAGTATAACGAGAAAATATTTTACACATCTTCCTTACATAGAAAATACATTTATATGTAAATTGTTTACTTATTTCCTACATTGGTTTTGTCGTTCGTCACGAAAGTTGCTATACGGCCCTCCTCTTAACAGTCGTGGTCGTCGTATGAATCAGATCTGTCTCTGAAATTTGAAGAGGGTGTTCTGGTGACAACATAAGATGATTCCGTTGAAGCAGGTGTTAGAAGTGGCGTCCCCTGCAGACTTATCGCCAGAGGCAAGGCAGACGGAGTACACAAACTGGCCGCTCCTCGGTTCTCATTTACTGACCTGTAGCGTACTGGACGTGATAATCTGGAAATAATAAGCAACTTTAGTGAGTAATTTCCTATGTCACTTATTGAAAAATTTATTTACGATTAATGCGCACAATGGAATAAATTACTACCGCAGAGATATCTAGCAAATAAAAGGTTTATTGGTTTTAAAAAGAATGTTTTTTTTTAAAACTGAAATTCACTTTAAAGCTTTATTTCCTAAATGGAAAGTCTCCTGTGAAAAATCTGCATTTAAGTTGGTAAAGACAGTACGTTTGTATGTCTGAGTGTTATATTTAAGTGTCCTATGGCCAATCAAATTTAATAAAAGAATTACTTTGCTCCTCTTGGATGATTTATATGAAGGGCACAAGAAACGCCAAGAAACTATGTAGGTCTTTCATATAATGCAAAAACGGGAGTCGCATACTTGCTCTTCAATTATCACCGTGCACGGGAAGCAGCGTGTGGGTGGCAATTCCAAAAATAAGAGATTACCAACTGATAGGACTTGGTATAACAATTGCTTATTACCCATCCACAGCGTTATTAAAGAAAAGCTCTATATGACTTTATATGGATAAATTTTAGATACTGTGGAGAGATTCCTACACTATAGAAAAAAAAAACTAAAATTTGTAAGGTCTTACGGAATTATAATTCTATACCTATTAACACTTATTAGGCTTTTATTAACCATTGAGATACCTCGTGTTTAGTTTGTATCCCAATTTTAATATATTTGAAGTATATAGATAAGTCGCAATAAATACGAGACCAATTCTTAAATCTAAACATTCAACTAAATAACTATAACTCCTGTGACAGTGTGAATTATGTCACAGCCGCAAAAGTTAACGAAGTCTAAAGTAAAACTTTCAGGACAATCGCTACCTGAAGTTGAGTTCTCGTTACAGCAAGAAAATGTTGCTGCATTATGTTCTAGCTATGAAACTTAGATTTAATTAACTTGGAGTCAACTTGCATGTGAAACTGTAATAATATAAAAATTTTAAATTTGTTTTACCAGGCAAAACAGCAGGTAATAGCAGCTTGTAATAGGGAAACTAAAAGCGACTAAAAGAACTATGTAGCCGAAATCGATAGAAAAAGTATTTATAGTAAAATCATAGATGTAGTAGTCGGACTACTGTGTTAATACATTGAATGCTTTTGTGAAAATATTGTGAAATAAATTTTGTTAAATCCGGCCCTGACATGTGTGTACAAGACAAAATGGGCAAGAATTTAAATAGACATAAACAGGTCGTTTTTATCAAGTTGAATGATATACAGGATGTTCAAAGTTATCGGTGCACTGTTGTTATCTTAGTTATTTCTGTAGCTACGATTTTAGTTAAATGAGCAAATTTTTAGTGTTTTTAACGGTGATTACTATGGAGTTCTTGAAAAAGCAATTGAATAACGCATTCCCGAGAAATTTCGAAATTTATAATTTTTTTTAATGGAACCCCTGTATTATTTGTACATATTTTGGATCATCATAATATTTTGAACAAAAAATATCCAGTACGTAACTATTCTTAATGTAAAAATATACAAATGAGAAGCGTTCAAAGTTTAGAAAATTATTAACACATAATTCCAGGTAGGTGATGGAAAATCATAATAAAATATTACGTTAACACTAGAATAAAAACAATACTGAAATAATTTTCCTTTTGTATTACAAAATTTTGCCTAACTCAACAAATGCTTGAAGACATTGCCGTGTTGTTCACTGCATTTCTCGGCTCTCCCAATAACGCCTTGTGTGGCTTTTCTGATAGTTCGCAATATTATTTAACGTTTGCCTAATACTATTTTCAAGTGCTATCACATTTTGATGTCGCTGCTTGTAAACCTTATTCTTCACAAAACTCCAAAGATGAAAATCGAGAGGTCCAACGAATAGGCGCATTGGTTCCTATCCATTTTTTATTAAATGTATTATTTAACAAATTAGTACTATTAGCGAAATTATGATCCGGTGCCCCATTCTGTTGAAAATAAATACGGAGCCTCTAAAGCAGTGGTATATCATCTAGATCATCCAGAATTTCTGTTAATAAACCAACATAGCGGTCTCCAGTTACGGTACTATGATAGAAAACGGCACCTAGAATTCTGTTACCCATTAATCAACACCACACATTTAAAATAAACCAGTGCTGGGGATTGCACGGATCTACTCTCAGAGGATTTTTCCTGCTTCAATAATGTTGATTTTTCTTATTGCATATTCCTAAATTGTACAAATTAAATTAATTTGATCGCAAAATTTGTATGCATCATACCTACATACCTGAATTTAAAAAGTTAGATTCATCAGACAACAGACTATAATTAAAGTTATCTAGACGTTCATTCTAAAAATTTCTCAACCAATTACAGAAAACTAAGCCTGGTAAAGTCTGACCTTTGTGGTTCTTGTACGGACGCTACTTGTGTTTTTTTTACAATGGTGTGCACTGTACTCTTTTGTAAATCTAATTCTCTCGTGCAACTTCGTATGGATTTTTCTGGACTGGTTTCAAAAAAAGCCAACACGTTTACTTCTCTTTCGTGGTCTACTATAAAATCCTTTCTCTTTCTTCGTATCATAAATCTATCTTCATTACTTCGAAATCTTCTATACAATCTTAGAGAATAGAACTGGGTTGGTGATCAATGATTCACATATGTTTTCATAATAACGAAGCGCATTTTTTTCATTTTTTCTACAATCAGATATGGCTCTAGCATATCACACTTTTCTGATTGCGTAAACGACATTATTTTTAGTAAATATGGGAGAATTAATGACTATCAATATAAGAACACAACACAACACAAAATCAAATAACCTACTATTCCTAATAAACTCTTTTAATAACTAACCGACTTAAACTCTGTACGTTTTTGACAACGTAAGTGAGCATATCACATGCTTGTTTTGCCTAAAAGTGAAAGAAGCCTACCTACTATTAATAATGTGTCTTTGACAATTAAAATCAAACATAACTGCTTTATTGCTTAGGTGAATTAAGTACATTGCTTTGAGCAGGTAGGCGATGAAAACAATTGCTGTAGCTTTAGTGTCAAACTAACTGAACAAATTCCTGCATAGTGTATAATTTCATCTTAAATAACACGAAATGGGGGACAATCATTATTCTAATGATGAAAAAATAAAGTATGTCTAGTAAGTACATCAGATGTAATGACAATAATAAAGAAGTTTGTATGATGTATCAAGGTATGTATCCAGATAGGAAACATTCACATCCTCGTATTTTTACAAGACTCGAAAGTAATTTACGAAGAAACGAATGCTTGGTGATCAGATAGGAAGAGTAAGAAATGGAAAATGAAGATATTTTAATATTGGGGCATTTTAGAGTATCTCCATGAAACAAATTTATATTACTTGTCCACAAGATCTAGACAATCTTAAAAATCAGATTCGTAGCGCGTGTGGCTAAATAATACCATGAATGTTGCAAAGTGTAAGACGAAACTGAATACCCAGGTCTCAAAAATGTATTACAAAGAACAGCCACTTAGAACAAAGACTCTATAAACTGCAATGTTTAACTTAGATTACTTATAAAGGTATCATTACTTTGCTTATGTTGGTAGGTGGTATTTATGTTAAATGGCCTATGTTATTAAGATAGGTAGCATTAAAAATTATTCAACTGGAAGCTGACAAATGGTTTTCATTTCTTTCAGCGCCTACTTTTTCGAATGAAACTGTTATTTATGTAAGCGCCCAGCTGTCACTTAATTATCGAATTATAGCTTAAATTGAATAGAGAACTATGACATGTGGTATATCGTTATAAAGAGAATTTCTTACAGTTTTAGAATATTTATTAAAATTGGGTACGTTCAATTTAAAATTTTGAATGTAGTTGCTACATCAAGAGTATTTGATGCTCAATTATTTTTTTGGTTATAAAGTAACTAAGCCATAAACAGGTTAGTTTTACTATCGCAATAATTGTAAGTATTCAGATATAACCGCATTTAATAATTTGTCAATTTCATCTCTACTTGCTATCATTTTACTTTGTTTGTAATTTTTAGAACCACCTGAAGAAGCAAATAAACATTTGCGAAATATTGTGGATTGATTAAATGTGATCTTTATTTCGAAATTTAACATCCCGTTCCACAGACCGCATTCTCCAATATTTGAACTACCGCTTTTCCCTAACTAGTTTTCGGTCGAAAAACTACCCTCGTATTTATACATATACATATATGCAAATAAATGCTTATTGGCACTCTGTGAATTAATTGTTTACGAAGCAGTTTTGCTGCTCTATCAATTGCACATGTGGTCTTTTCACAAACATTTTATTTATAACAAAGTCCACATTTACTACAGATTTTATTCATTTCGACGTGTTTTATTTTCCTAGGAATTAGGTGTTTCTTTTTTTCATTACAGAGACTTTCAGTATTACAGCCACATATTAATTATTAATTACCTAATGATCTGGTGATTAATAATTAACTATTTGAGATCGCGTTTGTAGTTAGTAGTAAGTATTTCTTTCTTTTCAAATAATTCGTGGTAGTCCTGAAGAGAAGTCTTTGATGAGAAACAGGACAAAATCTTAGAGTAGAAATGTCCGCAATGACCACCACGAGCTCGAATGGACGGTTCTGTGCTACGGCAAAAATTATCATAAGCTAGGCCGCTGTGACAACACAGTCTCGAAGATCCTCGACGTCTAAAATTTCCCGACGACAATTATAAACAAGGTTGTTCATGTATCCTCACAGAAAAAGTCCACGGAACCAATCCTTCTCGGCATATCCCATGTACAAATGCCTGGCTTAAATGTTCCCATATAAGTCGGGCAACATGACAAGGTGCCACATCGTGCGTGAACTACATTCGCCGTCGTACATGTAGTAGTATGCCATCCAAGTAATTGGGCAACGTATTTTGCAGAAAATTTAAATGATCTACCGCATTTAATTTTTCGGAAGGTACATATGTGGCCTAAATAAATGATCGCCCAATATTCCGATCCATAGATTTATTGCTCTCCTATATAGAGATGAACTCTGGTGGATATCTTCTGGATTTTCATCAGCTCAGTAGTAATTGCTATAGTAATTCAACACATCATTTTTTGTGAAGCAGCATTCATTGGTAAACAGGATCATGGACCGAAGATTTGGAAGACGATTTTCTCAAAAGACAACCCGTCAAGAAAAAGCATTGCCTAATAGTCGTTGGATTTTCTGTACCTAATACGGGTGGAGTAAAATATTTTGTCCTGTTTCTCCTTAGATTAAAACCATGTCCACGTACTCGGTATACGTATAACTTGCCATAATGTATGTACACCTAAGACAACGAATGCCTGTGAATGACTGAACCTTCTGTCTACCTTGCCCATCAATATATGCGTTGTGCTCGAACAACAGGGCCGGATTGCGACTGAAAAATATTATTCTCTCGTTACTGCGTCGACATACAGTAGTGATTTTTTGGAATTTAGGTTTCCGTGCCATTAGCTATAACTTCTTTTATTTTCATACACTATTCACTATACCCTATCCAAGTCTATTGATTGGTGTGTAGTGTTTAAATTTTTACTGGTACTCAAACATGTTCTATTCTTTTTCGTTTTTTGCAGTAATTTTAACTTGTTCCAGTTACCGTTTATGCAGCACCGTCCCAATAGCTTATCCCAGGTTTCCGTCGTCTTCTTTTTCGCCGTCTTTTGTACATTTTAGCCTCCCATACTTGCTTCACTGGCCTCATCTTCTCTATTCTGTTTAGATGTCCCCACCAACTCAGATGTCTGTCTCTATAAAGTCTGTTGCTGATTGCATCCCCAGATCTTCTCTTATTTGAATATTCTTGATCTTGTATTTCATCTCCACTGTTTGCAGTTTGCTCTTCTGCCCATTTGTTAAACTCCATGTTTCGCATGCGAATGTAACCACACACCTATTACGATTCTGTATACGTTTAGTTTTGAGTTCCCTGCTACTTCTGTCCCGTAGATAACGTTCTAGCTCATGAGATGATATATATCCTTCATCTCTTTCTTTCTACTCCTAGATACTGGAATATCTTGACTCGTTAATATTTTTATGCTTTCTATATAAACCTATGTATATTAGTTTCGTGGAATGTTCGTACAGCAATTACTTTTATTTTGTCCTCGTTGTGCTTCATTTCATACTCTTGCAACATTTTACTCCATATTGCTACATTTTCCTGTAGACTTTCCTCCTTTCCTGTCCCTGTAACCATGAAATCGGCAAAAACACCCTCAGAAATATGCATTCAATTTCTTGACGATTTATGCACATATACAAGGTGTTCAGTTTTAAGACTTTTTTGCCAGAAGATGGCATTTTGACATCGTGTAATAATCGAGATATTAAGATTCAAGGCAGCAAACTTTAAATAAGGGTTAAACGTAGAACCAGCTTGTTTGAGAACTTGCGGTGCGTTTTATCATATTGGTTACGTTAAAGTGCAATGTAAGCAAATGTATATTTATGCCGTTTATGATGACTAGAGCTGTAACATCATTGGCCATGCAAAAAGTTTAACGTTATTGACGTTAAACGTTTAACGTGCGCTATTGATGAATTCGTAAACAGATGAATATCGGAACGACTGCTTCAGTATCGTTTAATATTGTATAGGTGATTGACACGTAAAGACACTTGTCGAGAATATATACGTATTATTCGGACGGGGGAAACTTCCAACATCTTATAAGGTAGGTAAAAATACTGTGTTTCTCAATAGGTGGGCCAATGTGTATGTATATCTCGATTAATACACTATGTATACATGCAATTCTTTGTACAACGCTTTTATTTTCCGAATACTATCTTGTGTTACAACATTCTTAAAACTGAACAAACACCCTGTATAATGTGTTCATAAATGTTTGAGATGAGAATCATAGGCAAGCAAATATACAAATTGGTACTGGGAAAAAATAATTCCCTTATAGTAATTTTAAAACTGTAAAGACTTACTTTATTGAATTAAAATACCTTCAAACGCATCCAAAAGAACGGGTTTTTTAAAATATCCAAAACAACAACACGAAAAAACAACGACGACAATTCAACAATATAAATTTTATGTGAAAATATACAAGAACGTGACATAAACAATATGACAGCCTATGTATAACGATAAGGGAACTTATTTTACTGCCAACTTAAATTTGGAATTTCGCGCCTTCCATTTGACCCTGTTCCCATTTTATGAACACATGTTACATATTGATACATGGTCCATAAATATGGTGTCTTACTCTTTCGACAGTTGTAAACGGTTCAGATCTGATGTTTTTTGTGATGACAGACTTTATTGTGTTTTTATACGTGCTTTTTATGGCATAATTAATTTTGAATTAACTTTTCTATTATGTAAGCTCTCCTATACTGTAGTTCTTGTTACCTTGTATGCCTTTTCTAGATCGATGGCGCACTCCTGCCCTTGCGAAAGGCACTCTACGCTATATTCAACTGAATCCTCATATATTTTCATTCGTGTACAAAGTAATGAGATGCCCCTGCAGTGACTACTCCTACTACTCCCCTCCCAGTCCCGTGGTATCGTTTTCTCATTCCATACTATGTTACACAGCTGTCAACTGTCTTCCTTCATCTCCAATAATTTTTATCATTTCTGATGTAATGCTGTCGATTCCTGGAGCTTTTCCATGTTTTTTTGCCATTTAATCGTTTCATATAATTCTTCCGTCGTTATCTTCTCATTTTCGATTTCTTCGTCCATTGGTTTTTCTGTTTGTTACTCCATGTTATCTTCTCAACCTTGCAGTACATCTTGTACGTGCCTACTGTTTTCATCTATTCAAGATGTCAGACTTTTCTGTTAACACTTCCTTGTTCGAATACAAAAAAAATCCACACACTTGTTTCACAGCTTAAATTTATATTTCTTTAAATATATTCCAGAGTTGTTCAAGTGATCTATTTTCGTGTAGGGTGTTTCGGAGTTTCTCTTTATCCTACATATATTCATATTTAGTTGAAATTTTTCTGTACTTCAGTTTGTTTGTGTGTTTTTCTACATTCAAATTGTATCTTATTGGTTTTATTTTTTTTTGTTTGAAGTTCTCTTGTTTCTTTGTATTATAATATCTTTTGTATGTAAGTATCTTTTGTATGTCAATTATTTAGAACGAATTGTTAAAATATTTGTAAATGTAAAAGGACAGGAAACGATCAGTGGTGATGTAAGGACTGTGTCACATAAATCAGTTGTTTAAGTTATTTATGACACTTACGAGATGACCCAGGCACCACAGGAGCTAAAGACATGCAGACAAATACACCCCGAAACGGACATACACATCATTATGAGTACGAAATCCACTCCGAACACACATTCGTTGCAACCACACACATTTAAGTATATATTAATTAAAGTTAAGATTACGCGGAGTTTTATTAATATCTCCCATTGTGCTATTGTCCGAGTTACAATAGTTCCATACCCAACACGTTTCGTAATTAACGCAACCGTAAGGTTCACCACCCAACCCTTTTTGTGAATAACGCAACCGCAAGGTTCAACATCTCTAATAACTTTTTTTATTTTAGATATCACCAAGCAATAGTCACCTATCCTTAGCCCTCTCCTCACTTTTATATCCCGAACTACTTTTTGATTTTCTCTTTTCGGCAATCTATTATAGATTTTTCTCTTCGACTTGGTACTTTTCTGGTTGTATTTATGTGTATCTTTATATTCAAACAATGAGCTAGTGATAAGCTTGTTATAATGTATACAAAATTTTAACATTTTGCTTCCATTGCTATTTCTTCTTGTTTCGCATTTCTTTACCAAGTACTTCCTTATACTGTTCATCTTGCGTTCCGAATCTGCTATTGAAGTCTTCAGTAATGTATGTAGTTTCTTAGGCTTCTATGTAGCTTCTGATAGTTCTTGGCAAAATATGTCCATTCGAGCTGGTCCGCTCACTTGGTTCATATGCTGTCAGTATAATTTGTATGTTCTGCTTTTTGTACCTCGTTTCAACCACTAATATTTTTTCTGATAATCGTTCCCTTTGTTTGTAAATGATATTTGCTAAGTTCTTTTGAAATATACAACCAACGCAGCCGCTCGTGTCTGTTTCTCAGCCTCGCTGTACATAAAAATATGTATCTTCATTTGCTAGCATCGTTTTCCCATTTTGCTGTTTCACTATATTATTTATCCCTAAAAATAATAAGATCAATATTAAGCTCGTGAATTGATCTATTGCAAAATATTGACCAGAAACTTTGAGACTTTAGTAGCACCAGTTTGAGAATGTTTTTTACAAAAAAAGTGTCTATTTCTATTTGCTTCCGATTTGGAGCCTTATATGTATAAAAGTCATTCATATTAAGTATCCAAAAAATATAGTGTTGTTTTGCGTAACAGTCATTACTTAAAATTATTATTCAACGACATACAATCATAATTCACAATTTTGACTTCTCATGTTCACTAAAAGTTATATCTTTCATACATGTAAAATAAATTCTATTAATATAAAAATTTAATTCTTCTTTTGTGACTGTTTATCCCCATATGGTTTTTCACTATCATCTAATTCACATGTGAATATAATGAAGCCTTTTATTATTTTGATTCCACTAACACAAGCACTTGCTTCGCAGTTATTGCTTCAGTTAACTTCTCTATTAACTACTTTGAATAACTTCGCTTCCAGATTTTAGTTTCCGTCTCCGTTGTACTCTTATTTCGTCTTCCCACAGAATGTAACGCCACAGTATACCTTTCGAACACAGTGCGAGTATGTCATACATACTATAATACATTAGTGTGTTTTAACGTAATAAATATTCAAGCTAATTTTACAATGAAATCATTCCGTAAGATACATATGTATATTGTAACAAATCAATAAACTGTCAACTACCTTCATAAATGACACTATTCTATTTAAAGTAACTTTTTAATAAGGTTCAAAACTTGTTGCGTTGTTTTAAATTGAATTAGCACGAACTTTGACTGCAAGCAACACTAGTACGTTTATCACAAAAAGAATATGTGTATACATACGTATCTATATGCTTTCAAAATATAATTAATAAACTACTATCTAGACTTTCAATATCACGAGACAGTATTGTTAGTCGGTGAAATGTTGTGATTCAATCCAAACATTTTGAATCACGAACATTCAGATAAGAGATTTTTTATTGGCAACGACCACATGAAATATTACCGAATCCTTCCGGCTTACTTTTGTGAGTCGTAAATTACGTATTTTAGGGAGGAAGATTGTAGATCATTTAGCCCTAAATCGAAACACTAACTTTACTGCTGTCAAATAACGATATAGCTTTATAGCGGATAATGCGAGATAATGTTTAGAGATGCTCTTTGTTATATTTTCCAGTTAGCAGTAGATTCCTCGAATAAATTCAGTATATAGTAAAATTCATCTGTCGAAAATACTTGTAGGTTGAAGATAGATTATTAAGGGCCGTGTAATATTTTATTCCTATAATATTGGCAAGAATTGCAGAAAATAGTGAAGTATTATAGCAGATATTAGAGTATTAGTTCAGATAAAATATAATCACTATAATGTTAGTAAATGTATGGGATAGGTACCATAAATCCTCTCTTTGAAACAAGCACATGTATAATAATATCTTTTCTAAATTTACCACGGAATTCGATAAGTTCTCTACGATCGAATGGCTTCCCATATAGGTTATTGCTGACAGGTCTATATTCCAAGTCAAAAAATGCTAGAAAATTATACTGATAAGTGTTTTTAATAACAGTTTACACTCGGCAGACATTAATGTGAAAGGTGATGTCGCGTTGCGCATCCTAAAATAGGTGGAGTGTCTCTACGGACCACCTCTTTACAGTGCTTTGTAACTGAATTAATCCAAGAAATCCATTAAGTAATTGCGGTGCGATAAACCATTGACCTGCATATTTGTTCAACCTCGCTCACTGCATATATTCATTCATTTCGTTCGACTTTTATACATTAATCAATCTATTTTTCTTCTTATCTTTGCATATTTTCAGCCTATTCTTGTTAAACAATACATGTTATATGTTACAGAATTTAAGTCATTTATATTCAAGTCGACAGGGAACACATTTTAAAATTATTCGCAATTAAATTTGCTATTAAATAATACACCCGGCTTTATATTCTCTGTGCGAATGCACATTGAGTCCCTTATAAAGAGCTATTGCCTACGCCTATATTTAGTTATTAAAACAAACTATATTCCTTAAAAAACCTTTTTTAAGTAATATGTTGACATGATGATCTAATCTGCGGTCATTAAACTGAATGTATACCTAGAAGTAGTACATATACGTAAAAAATAAGGCATTCGAAAATAGCAAATATTCTCAACAAGGTTTGCTAATTACAGTGGCAAGTCTCTAGGTGAAAGAGATGCGAGCGTTTATGAGGCGCTGTGTTAGAATGCACTGGAATGAGTTCATGGCTGCTATGTTGAAGCTCGGTAAAAATCGTAAAACAATTTCGGTTAGTTCGGTTGCAGCCATAAGTCATCAGATTCAACAAACCGCGTTTAAAAGCACATCATTTTGAAGGAGAGATTTTTAAGGAACCACAAGAATTTCTAGTCGCAATTAGTTCATAAACAGGACTTCAGTAAAGTACTTGTTTTCTTTGTCCATTCTGGACAAAAGCACGTTTCTTCAACTCTTTATCAAAAATTGCAGTACGCATGAATAAATTTGTATACAGGGTGGATACACAGGGTGTATACCGTGAAAATCATTTGACTGTAGTACAAGTAAAACTATTGTTGTGCAATAAAGATAGTTTCTTAGTTGCAATTTTTATAATCGTAGTCGTATTTTCCTTTTTATTAAAGAATTGTTAAAGAAGAAAAACGGTGAGACAATTTCTAGTAGGTATATGTATCTAATGCAGCACTAACATTTCTGTCAAGCTTCTTTAACAGGATCTCGCTGAAGCGCGGCGGAACTTTGTCAAAGCTTTAAGTTGGGAATTTGTGTGTTTGTATTTTGTGAAGTATGTATGCCTTCCAGAAATTTATAATTCGATTCACAATTAATTATTTAAATTTACTATTTTATAAAATACATAGTAAAAATGCCAAATCATTTAGTCGCCGCTAGAGGTGTATCAAACTGCTTCAAAATTAAATTTCGTAGATTTCAAAAAAATATGTTAAATAAATGGTAAATACATAAATTTTAACGCAGGCTACATACACTGCTAACTTTTAGCTAGATCGGTTTTGTGGCTAGACGCTACTAAAGAAAAGTGTTATAGAAATTTTCCGCTGCCTCAAAAACGTACTCAAAATAAATCGTACGAGACTGGAACAGAATAAGAAGAAATCACACCTTTGAAATTATTTCAATTTACGTGAAAGTTCAAGCCCAGTATATCTTTTAAAATTCGTTGAGTGCTAACAGCAACTCTTTTAACAGGTATTTTAACGCGGTCTTAAAATAACACGGAAAATTCACGATAACTGGCAAAAAAATATGGAAGCAAAAATTCGGAATCATTTACATGACGAAACCTGCACAGACACTCGTTAGTACAAACAATACTCGATGAAACATTGAATTGTCAGATTACAGCAGAGCTTGAAACAAATCAATCGCTAACAATTGATTTAACAATTTTTTACGGTATGTTCGTTTATATAAAGCGCGGCTTCTTCGTTCATTAATATTTATTAACGAAACAAAATACATATATTTTCCAATGAAACATTTTGTAATAATTAGTATTTCTGGACATTTTTTCTGCGATGAATTTTCATATATATATAAATATTTGACCAATATTATGATCTTCATATCATCATAGTTTTTTCAATAATAAATGTTTAAAGAGGAATTACATCAACTGGGTTTAGACTCACCGATTGATCTGGTTGACTACCAGAAAATTGTAATGTCGATATTATTTGACGCATTACTGAAAATACATTTGTGTTGCTTCGATTTAATTTCTTCGAAATCTGTTACTTCGTACAAGGATCTATGTAATATACCTAACTGTTACCTAACTTCAACCTCAATACTGATGGATTTTGAAAGATGCCTCCTGTCGTAGGGAGTTAGATATAATGTATGGCACGAACAAATATTCTGCAAACATAATATTTTAGCAAAATACCTACTGCTGTATTGCATTTAAAACATGTAACGGACACTTCTGATGCCTACTAATTTATTGAAAATATTGGTGGTTGGCATTTTTTTTTTAGATTTAGGAAAGCCTATGTAACAGAGGAGTAGAAGAGCCACTACTGAGAAATATTCAAAGGATATACTATATTGTATCCAGAAATATATCGAGACATACTTCGAAAATGCAAGGGAAGAACGAGGAAACTTTATATCAGCTACAGAAACTTACTGGGAGCAGAAATGTGCGAAAATGGTTTTTCCGATAATATTATCATTGTGTCGAGCAGCGAACAACACCTACAAGAAAATCTGAATGAATAGAATGAAGAACTGACACCAAATGGTATCAAAGTCAATAAACACAAAACCACAGCAATGGCAAGAACGGAGGAAGTGGTAGAAATGAGCATAAAAATTAGAGTGATAAAGATTAAAGAGACCAATCAATTCAAATACCTCAGCAAGACGTATTACGCCATGAACAAAAAATTTGTATACAAAGACGAGATCTCAACTTTAGTTGTATAAAATTATTTTGAGACTCATATTAATATGTCTGTCAATCGTGGATACTAATTAGAAGTATTAAGAGCAAAACTTAGACCGCATAAAGGAGGTAGAATGTTGGAAATAACTAGAATGGACAAAATAAGAAATGAACACATAAGAGAAATACTACAGATAGCGCCGACTGCACAATTTGCAGAAAAAATACAACTAAGCTGATGGGGACACCTCACTAGAATTAATAGAAATAGGCCAGTTAGAGAGATCTGGTAAAAGAGAGTCCAGATGAAGATAAACTGGGAAAGACCGAACAAAAGCAGGAATAATGGTATAAAGAAAATTATACGAAGCAGGAAAGAAGCAAAAGTCATACAAACCAATAGAGACAATTTTTCCACGAATTAAATATCATGGTATACAGCACACCACCTTGTAATTAGAATCGGAGAAGTTTCTTTCTTATTCGATTGTACTTTGACTTGAAAACGGAAGGAGAAGAGTATGTGAAGCTAGCTCATTGTCAATTATTAACAGTTGCAGATTAATACAAACTAAAGCCGCTGGGAGTGTAGCCACCCATAAATAAAGAGATTTGGCTTGGAAATGAATTCACTATTTTTACTTAGAGAATCAACTGGTCTTATATTACTAGATATTTATGTATGTGTTTCTGTGAAAACGATATTAGTAGACAATAACAATATTTAGACGGAGAAATGAACGAAATCGTTAACGTGTGACTAGTTTTACATGTAGGTACAACTGTTTGGTATTTCCATTTAACATTACGTGCAAGTAAAGTATTATTATCTAACTACATACTTACATGTGCACTATTCTTATCAAAATAGGTAATTTCAAATATAAAACTGAAACTTGGAAACTCTAGTATCATTTAATCAGCGTTAGATGCACGTTACACGAAATTGAATTTTGTCATTCAATTATTTTGTTACACCCATGACATAAATCTGAAAATTGCTTGCACGGACATCCTACATTGCTATTGCTGTTTGAACGATACAATTTTCATTTCGTTGCAGCAAGGAAAAAGTGCACAAGCAAACGCTGATGAAAGTTTGTTAAAAAGGTTGTCATCTATTGTTAGGCATTTGCTCAAAATTAAATTACATTTCCTAATTTCCTTGCTCGCGTATACGGTCTACTGTACTTCCGCAAGTCATATATTACATGTAGTACGCGAATACAATCTTTTACAGTCACTTACCTTTGGCATTTGCATAATAATAGCCTGATAAATGCTGCACGGAAAGTCTTATTAAATATTGTATAGATGATGGGATTTATCGTAGAACTGACGTATCCCAACCACAAACAAAACACTTCGACATGGTCGGGTATATCACAATTACCGCAGGATGCCAGTATAATATTCAATATGAAGAACGGCGACCAGCAGAGGACGAACGTGAAGAAAACTAAACCTAGGACTTTGGATGCTTTCTGTTCTGTTGCTACCGCGTTGGCTGCCAAAGTTTTTCGTCTTACTCTTCCAGTTAATAATCTGAAACAAAGAAAACGATGTGTGAATTTAAAAAAAATGCAATAGCATATAAGGATATACATATAAAGTACATGAAGCAAGAAAACTCCTCATGTGTGTGCACATTTGTAAACACATACCGACAAAAATCGAGTCCACAGAATACTGTATTACTGAAATAGTATAAACCTTTCTCTTAGTGTTTTCTAATATGTACATACATATGTCTCGACAAAATTTTTGCAAACATTACATATTTTAGCAACAGTTAAAAAATAGTAAAAAAATTATGGTTAGAATATTTTGAACCATATTTGTTCTATTTTTATTCTTATAAATATTTAGATACCCTGTTGTACGTTTTTTTATTTGAAATGATTAAGTTGTTCGTCAATAATTAGAAGAAATTAAGTGGTTAGAAACTTTCCATAAAAAACCCTAGATTTCCAGAAATAACGCCCATGGCGTTTTTCTTCTGGACTAATCTGAAAGGTGTTATGTGCCGCAATAGGGCAACAACGTTGGATGAACTAGAAGCTCGGATTAGATTTGCTGTTACAAATATTTCTCCATCATACCTGTAGAATGCATTGGAAGTTTTCGTTGAGAGACGTAGATATTGTTAAGAAGTAAATGGACAACAATTTGAGCAGCTGTTGCACCTAATATTCTTTAATCAAGTAACTTCAGTTTCAATTATTTCATTTGTTTCTTTATAGCATTTTTTTCACTGTTTTGTTATTTTGGAATAACGAGGCATATGATATGCAGTATTGTGTTTCTAAATAAATTACCTACCAAATGACACTAACATCAACATAGATTACCTTATAGGATGGCTCTCTCAGACAAACACTAGTCTCTTAACACAAATGAAACATAATGTATGTACTTCAAAACGTGGATATTTATATAGGTATGATTCTGTCCCGCCAAATCTCAAATCCAAATGTCAAACCGTTTCTACATAACCCTATTTGGTGTAGTACTTTATACGCGCCTGTATATACTTTACCTAATTCTGAAGTTATTCATATTAGTGTTTTGAAATGATTAACTGACGAACAAATAAGTATGAAGCTATCCTTATTACTACCTACTACTTACTCGATGATGATGCTCTTGTTTCCACGTCGACTATTACAAATTCCTTATCCAGATGGTAGCATTCACCTCTAAGGCCATTTTACCTAATGAAATACAGTTACACAAGGTCACTGCTTTGTGAGCGTCTAATATAATCATGATAATCGTTTTTTTACCTGGTATAATTACACACCAAGAGCTACATAAAGATAGTAAAGAAGGTAAAATAAAGGAACCAACACCGCCGTTTCACTCTGTTTCACCCAGTCTCTTTCTCAATACAAAAAATATGACCAAATTGAACAGTCGCACGGTCTACATTTAAAAATCTGCCTGATAATCTACTTGTGGATAACTTAAATTTATATTTATTTATTTATAAAGATGTGTAACCAATACATTTTGTGAGTACAAGGTATATATTATGTATTTATGAAACATCTACAATTATTAAACGTTTTGTTAAATCGTCACTATGCTAGCTGCATTCGGATAAGAGGTTCTTGTAGTTTAAAGTGTTGGGATTATGTTCATTATACTGATACAGTTAATTATCTTACAGATCCTCTGAAATTGCATTTGTAACGTACGTACGTCGCCAAACACTAGATAAGCTACAATTATTCACATTAATGATTGGAAGAAGTAATCATGCGCATGACTTGTCAGATTAAAGAGTTTTAAATTGTTCGAAAATTGCTGTCACAGTTCGTAATTGTCTATTCGAATTATATCAGGCGTAATTTTTATTTCGCCTTTACGTTATCTGTAATTAGGAGTTCTAGGCAGCCAACATTTATCTAAGCATATATTTTTATATTTTCCTACTATTGTGGTATAAATCTTTAATTGACACGTAGGGGAAAGAAGGTTAAGAATATGCGGTCGCTAAGAGTACGCATTGCAAATATAGTAGTTTCTTTCGTGATTTACGGATTTCAATATTTGTACCGTTTATAGATGTGTAGTTACTTGTTCCTTTCGCAAAGAAAAATTTAGTTTCAAATAAGGCCTAGTTTAGTATATATAAAGTAATATATTTGAATTTCGACAATTTCCATATAATTTTTATAATTTAATAATTTTGTAATAATTGTTTGATGCACTATCTCCAAAAGTGCTCCGTTTATATTTTGTATAAGCATATACAGGGTGTCCGTGATATACAAAGCATGTTTTTAAGGGATGATAGCTACAACGATTTAGAAACAAAAACATATAATACACCTTGGGTCTATCTGTAAGCGTAAACGAGAAAAAAAATTATTTATAAAAAACCTTATTTGGTCAAACTACAAGAAAACCCATCCATATTGCTTCCTAAATAACCAGGAACCATATCAAAAATTTAGAGTTGAAAATAACTGAAAACAACGATGAAAACGAATTATTTAATACTTTGAAACTGAAATGTGGAGTCATTTTTCTTACACCATACTGTACCCGTATTCAATGAAAGCAAATATGCAAGCGCAGCATCAGATGTTTATACGACCTTGAACTACATTCGACCATTGTATCGTACGAAGTCAATGGCCATACGTTTTAAAATAAAGGCACCTTTGCGGTTTTTTTAGTAATATTATGACCATAAAATCAATGTTATATTGAAGTTAGAGTGAAAAGGGCGTGTTTAATAGCAGCTTTCGGTCGGCAAATGAAAATTTAAGCTGAGCGAAAGTCGCATTAAATGATGTATGCAATGTAATAATAGTGCAATTATGTTAGGGCGCTTTAAGCTCTTTCGTAAAGGCTACTACAAAATTTTGTTCTTTTCTTTTATTTGTGATAAATTGCTGGTCCTAAAAAAGACCTTTTTGAGAGACAGGAGAAAATGTATTACAGAAAAGGCTCGATGTGTTGCCCATTTGCAAGAACACACGCCTGTAATCGTCGGGTATCGGTTGCCGCTGTACAGTATGCGTCGAAGTTTGTGACATGAGAAATAATTTTTTTTCTCGTTTACGCTTACAGATAGACCCAAGGTGTATTATATGTTTTTGTTTCTAAATCGTTGTAGCTATCATCCCTTAAAAGCATGCTTTGTATATCGCGGACACCCTGTATGCCCTGCTTAAGATAATTTTTCCAAATGTAAGCAATACGCCTGCTAGTAAAGAGTAGGCAGACAAAGAGTTCGTATGCGTACTCGTTGTCCAAACCAAATGCAAAACCAATTAAGCAAAAGCTTCTAACAAATAGTAATAATCCCAAACTTAAAATTAGAAAATCGCAGTCTGAATATCGGTATTCCATGTGCAATGGGCTATATAGCGATTCACCAGATACAGATTGCATACAATGTAAATACTGTGACAAATGGTACCATGAGAATTGCACAGCATATGGTGGACTAGAAGAATTTTGTTGTGATCAATGCAGTGATGAAATTGGGTAGAACGTATGCGAATATTAACATGAAATTACATGAAAAATAACGGTTACATTGTAAATGTCACATATGAGTACTTTCAGACTTTACATTGAATGTCTGCCAAGAGTACGCATTTGTATCATATTCATATTTTTTTTATTTCGGTTAAAGAAAGATGTATTAACATTTGTTCTGGCCCTTAACTATAAACATACTGTAAACTTTTATAGAAAAAAAGTAAGTAGTTAATAAATCGTTTAACGTCTACACGAATATTTTGTAGATTAAGTGCGTAGGTACTCTTACCCTCCTTTTCCCTAGTGGTAATAGTGAAGTAATTATTGGTAAAGTAACATTTCGATAATTTTTCTATTATTTTGGCACAAATCACGCCATAACCTAATTCCTGAAAGATAATAGTAAATTCAACTAATCAGCTAAACTAGTACTTTCTGTAGTTAACAAGAAGCTCTTGTATTTAGTACATAGATCAACGATGCTAAGTAGGTCTACAACGTTTGAATCTATATCTTTTGTTTTTTTATCTATGATGCCGCTGACAAGCTAAAATAATGCTTTTCCAAGCTGTACTGCTTGTCAGACTACCACTGTAGTTCTTACTGTGTCGATAGTGTATATATGTATGTAAGTGTATTTTTTATAGGTCTTGTTACAGTGTTACCGCGCCGTAAATGACGAGTAAATGTAAATTCCCACTATTTTTTTAAAGTTATAGGATAAACTTTGTTTGCAATTGGCAGTTCTTTTTATACCATTAGACATATGTTTTTAATTTCTGTACAAAAGACCTAAAATTAGACTGTATACTTTCAATAAATTAGATAAGTGATGATAAGTGAGTATGTAATAGGTGTCACAAAATATAAAATAGTAAGGCAATCAAAGTGTTGCGCCAACCTATTACAGCTGTATCTAAAATTACAAAAAGAAAAACAACATAAAAAGTACCTACTCAACGTATTTTACTCTGGATACAATTAAAATATTAAGCAAATGTCATTAAAAAATATGGCGCTCAAGTTTTTTATTATATATTTTACTAGACATAAGGTACAGGCACAGGAAAGCAAAACCTACCAAAAATTTTTGTAAACCAAAAGTCACCGTTCTAAGAACGATGATACTACGTTTTTCAAGCACTGTATAGTAAATCTAGCGATAGGTTTAAGCTAATTAGTACAGCGTACAATCTAGGATGCTTCTTTGATATAAATAATGGTTTTCATTGTATACACGTACCACCTACATCATAACTTGTAGTTTATGTATAGACAGAAGCATAGTTTAACATAATACATCATCTTTTGACTGAAACACAGAGAAATTATGCAGCGGAAATTGACTGTGTAAACGTAACGGTTTGAACTTTCATTGTTTAGATATAATATGTAAATGATCATATGCATAATAGTAAAACGTTTTCTGTGATAGTTTTCTTATAGAAATATGCGAATAAAGTATACCTACTAAAGGAATAATTATAAGACTGTATTTTTTGTGGATGTCTTCCATGCGAGGACTTTATTACTGCTGCACATTTTCTAGTGTTTCTTTTTTAATATCGAATTCAAATCCACAAATTCGTTACTTGGTTTTTCTAAAATAAAATATGTAACTTTTTTCAATAGCACTCTTTATTTGCTAGTTACGCACACGCTCCTTAAGTTTATGCGGCCCCGTAAGAATGCTTCTCTGCCTTGTGATGGATGTTAGTTCCAGCAGCTTCTTAAGTTGTAACTAGCGTTGCAAGGTGCAAGCCTTGCTCTCTAAGTTAGCGTGCGTAAAGGTATCTAATGTTATAATGCTTCCTTGTTAATCACACTATCCTCACTAGTAAATGATATATCGATCACAAACCAATTCTCATAGAAAAACGTTTATATCTCATATCACTGGATAACAGCACTACTGCCGCCGAGCCGGTTATTTATTATAAACGATAAACTATAAGTTAAAATTTTTGCAAAGTTATTATTTATATTGTTTATAAGATAATAACAAAAATTATAGGATATATAACACAAGAGATTAGATTAGATTAGATTAGGGGTGGCCGTACGGGCCTCTTTCACCGCGACCTTCCCGGTCTATTGTGATCCCGAGCAATCCTAGAAGGCGCCCCCTAACTTTGCCCTCTTTATGAGGCTTAACGTCCTTGAGAGCGGCTCCTGTATGTAGCTCTGTGCTGTGGGATATTCTGTGCCCAAAGTAAGAAACCTTATCCTTGCCAGGCCTACGCAGTGGCACAGGATGTGGATCGGGGTTTCTTCGTCTTCCCTGCAGAATCTGCACATGGCGTCCTCCGCTAAGCCTATGTTGTACATATGCCTATTCAGTCTACAGTGACCTGTCAACAGACCTACTAACAATTTGACAGTCTTCCTGTCTTTATCTAGCAGGTCTCTAGTGAATTCAGGCTTCTGTTCTTTTAGGAACTCCTTTGCCTGTCTTTGCCCAGGTGATTTTAGCCACCAATCCCTGGACCTACTGTGAATCCATTCGTTGATGGATTTACTGATTTGTGATTTGGTGGTGCCGAAGGATGGGGCGGGCCCGACGAATTGCCTCGACGAACCTTGTCTGGCCAGGTCGTCTGCCGCCTCATTACCCTTCACACCCTCGTGGCTGGGAACCCAGGCCAAAGTTAGTTTCCTTTGGGAACCCACCTCGTTTAGGGCATTAACGCAGTCCCAAACCAGTTTGGAGTCAACACTTGCTGAACTAATAGCTTTAAGTGTTGCTTGGCTGTCCGAGAAGATGGCGACGCTTTTTCCGAGCTCGGTCCATCTATCCACTTCTCT
Organism: Popillia japonica; assembly: GCA_004785975.1. Classification (NCBI taxonomy): domain Eukaryota; kingdom Metazoa; phylum Arthropoda; class Insecta; order Coleoptera; family Scarabaeidae; genus Popillia; species Popillia japonica. Next base: position 94,985 of record ML218833.1, read on the forward strand.
AACGCAATACTGGATTGCTGCTACCTCAGCTTGGAATACCGTTGTGTCCTTGCTGAAGCTTATCGACAGAGCCTTTCGAGGCTTACCTCCGTATATTCCGGCTCCTACACCTTGTTCGGTTTTGGAGCCGTCTGTATACCAGTTCGAGTCCGCTTTTATCGGAGGACCTTTCTCCCAGTCCTTCTTGTCTCGTATTTTAACCTGATATTTCCTATCCAGGTTGAATTTCTGAACTATGTAGTCGCTTGGCACCCCCGTGAGGGGTGCCTCCTTAAGTTCGTTCATCAATTTTTGGTAAACAGCACCGTGCGATTTACTTATCGGTGCTTGCTTATACGACAATCTGTATGCTGCGGACCTCGCAGCTCCTTGAATGTAAATATGTAGCGGTGGCAGGTTTAAGATAACCTCCAGCGCCGCAGTGGGGGTCGACCTCATCGCGCCGGTGGAACAGAGACAGGCTAGTCTCTGAACCCCACCCAGCGCCCTGGCCGCCCCCACCTGCTGCGCCTTCGGCCTCCAAACTACTGCTCCGTAGGTTATCATGGGTCGAACTACCCTTGTGTATAGCCACAGAGTCATTTTGGGGCTAAGGCCCCAGTTCCTCCCGCAAAGCCGTCTGCACCTTCCTAGGGCAATAGTGGCCTTGCCGGTTGTTTTTTGGATGTGTGTGTTCCATAACACAAGAGAAAAATGGTAGCATGTATTATCCCATTACTTATATAACTAATTTAAGCAAAAATATGTATAATGCGATTAAGTATAGAAATGAACGTGGAATTTTGGGTTATATGTACATATATCTTTCCTACACAAGTTAATGTGGAGCACTTTGGCCTTTAACCAACATATGTCTATAATACTTTTATCAATGCAATAAGAAATAACAACTTCAGTCCATTTCTAATATTTGAATTACTTTTGTTATGTATCTGCGTCTCAGCGAGAACGTACATTAGAAGTTTATGGGGTTCTGGCCAAAATATAAATTTGAACACTGAATTACAAAAGTCGATTGTGTACATTTAGGTACAACCCAAAACAAGACAAAAATAAACAAAAGATACAATTCAAATTGAATGAATGCCAATGCGAGGCAACAAAACAAAAAGTTGCGCATACATACAAAAAAAAAATGAAATAAATGTAATTAGAACAGAAAAAATTAAGTCTAGTTTAAAAAATCAGGAGTTATGACACTTAACTAAGAAAAGAAAATCTGAGGAGAAATACTATATTACAACTTATTGGCAATAGAATATATTATAGAAATAGAGAGAAATTGGAGTTCTTCGTAAACAGTTGGTTCTAGCTATCGGTAATCTATAACAGCACTGAGTTCTTGAGGGAATACGAGGAACAAGGAAGGGTATGCGTTGAATACGGTAAGGACAATCCGTGGTATTGTTAAGTAGATTGTTTAAAAATTTTAAACACAACCCATCTCTTCTCGATGTTAAGGAAGATATATCGTGACGCGCCAATAGATCGGCAGAGGGAACACTTCTGGGAGGATAAACACGGTCCAATTTGTAAGAAATGAATTTAAAAAATTTGCGGTGTATACGATCGACTTGTAACGATTCACTAGCGTATATAGGATAAGTACCAAATTAGGGCAGCATATACGAGTTTGGAAAAAACGAACGAGTAATACAAAGTTTTAATCAAATGAATACCTTGGAAGAGCCTGGAGATACGCATTACGAAACCCAAAGCTTTCGAAGATTCAGAACAAACTTTAGTGAAGTGATATTTAAAGGAAAAGCATCAAACACTCAAATCAGTAATATTTGATTTTCTCTCTAGAAAGTAGTCTTCCATATAGCAAGAGACAATCAAAGGTGATGTTGTACGTGTGTAGGATACAATGTAACATTTACTAGCATTAACATGAAGCTTATTTAGAATTGCCTGCAACTCCTATCCTTATGAAGTTACTCTATCCGTTTGCATTTTTTACCGATGGCCGTTTCTCTTTCCGTAATAGTCGTTTTAATAGGCCCTAAAACGTGAAGCTTACATCCTTCAGCCTTTTCCTCTGTGCATGTCTCTTAACAAATGGTGGCTAGTGGGCGTTGACCCTAACAAAGCCAAAAAGAAACATGAAGCTTATATCGACGACACCATTCCACCAGCTTATCTCAGTTAGCCTGAAGGATGAATGAATCGTGCACTGTGAAAATCTGATTGTACAGTTTAATGTCATCAGCATAGGCAAGAGCAGGACAGGAGAAAGAAAGTAGGAGATCATTGATAAATAAATTGAACACTAGAGGACCCAAATTGGAGCCTTGCGGAACTCCAGAGCTTTTATAGCATCGGCGATCATTCAAATATGAATCAAAGAGCTTAATAACTGGTGGAACAAAGCCAAAGGAACTAATTTTATCCAGAAGAATTTGATGATCTATAGTGTCAAACTCTTGTGAAAGATCAGTATAAACTACATCTAATCGGCCCCGTCTATCAAGAACTTCACCTATCTCTTGACTCATACAAGCCAAATTAGTAGTAGTGGAACGACGTGGCACAAAGCCATGCTGGTATGAAGATAAGTATGCACGTACGTTATTATAAATTGAAGTATACAGATGTTTTTCGTAGACCTTCGCAAAGTTAGAAAAAAAATAGAGACGGGTCTATAATTAGAAAGAAGCGTTGAATCATTCTTCTTGAAAACAGGACATATTTTGGCGCGTTTCCACGAGGTAGGGAAAACATTAGTACTAATAGATAAGTTTATAATGACTTTTAAGGGATACGCAAATGATCATAGGTTTTGAAATACTTGGCATAGAACCAGCAAACCCCATATGAAAAGGCTCGTACAAGTATCCAGATTTTAAAAATGCAAAAAGGTATAGCGTTCCATTTAAAAAAAATCATAAGTTAGGTCTGGCACGCCGTTATAAAACACCCTGTATATGTGCAACTAATTTGAAGATATAAGGCCTAAGAATGCCTACACTTTTTATCCATAATTTTTTTAACAACTTTTATAATGTCGGATATATCGAACTTCCACGCACTAATGCGCCACCTTGTACATATTATTTAGGAATATACAGTGTGTTTCACGTGATGGATAGGTCGACTGGCAGGGTGCTCCGTGTTGAATTCTATAGCTATAGAATAGCTATTGATTTGACGTTTCAAATAATTTCCAACTCATTTGAGTGTTCGTTGCACTTTTGATCTTTGAGGCAAGAAATTTTTCAATGAGTTCATACAAAAATGTAGTAAAATTTACCGCCAAAATAGCTGTCAGTGTTGATACACAGCTAACGTAGACATACATATTATTCTATTTTCTGCACAATGATTTGGGAAGAAGCTGATTAAATGTTAAATTATAGGCTGACATAGTTTTAGTAAAAACATTAATATCTAACGTAATCAGCAAAGCATTGCATGTATAATGCTTACACACTGTAAGATAAAGACTGGTCATCCTCATTAATTTTTGTCATAGGTACATAACCCATAATTATAGTCTAACACTAATTCACTATCACCCACAGGACACTAAACACTTAGATAATTGCCACCTCGTTGTCACCCTTTTTAGCTAATCTTTTCATGAGCTGTTTTGAAAAGGACTTAGAATCGACGGCGACGGGCAAATATTTTCCTAGGGTTTGGCTAAGATACGTGGATGACATTTTCGCGATTTTGGACACCAAGAATAGTAATATTGACGATTTCCTTAACAGTTTAAATAATCGGTTTGAAAACATAGAATTCACATATAAAAACGAGAGAGCGGTGAACTACCCTTCTTAGATACCTTAGTTATTAGAAGTAAGAAGCGTTTGGAGTAAAATCTTGAAAGAGCTAAAATCTTAAAATGGTTAACAGTTCAGGCACTAATTTGAGAGGTCTAATCGGTAACCCTAAAGATAAGGTACAGCATTTAAAAAAGTCGTGGATTTATGAAATTAGTTGTAAACATTGTAATCAAAAATATATTGGACAAACAAGACAACAACAAAATTGAGAAGTCGAACGTTGCCCAGCATATTTTCGAAAACGATCATAATATAGATCATTCTAATGTAAAGTTAACTTGACCCACTAGTAATTGTAAATTTCTAAATGTTTTTAAAAGTTTAACGATCTACAAAAACAAGTTGTATTTAATGAATAATGACAATGGTCCTATTCCACATTAGTCCTTGTTTTCGTTAATGCGAATATGTATAATGATAGTCATCGGATCGCCGTTGATGTTTACCTTTAGGTTTCTCGTTAAATTGTTTTTGTGATGTATTTAGTTTTATTTACGCCTTGATAATGACAGCATTGCTATCGAAACGCGTTGGCAATTATCTAACTAGTAGATTCCGCTTATATGAATCATTGGTTATTTGAATCAGCCGCGTATTTGACTCAAAGTATGAATGCCCAGTCCATTTGTATGACGACAAATGTAAAATTTTTCGTTTATATGAATCGATACGTCGGTTTTTTGAATCATCATTATTTGCATAAATATACGAATGTGTGCGCGTGTCAATTGACTAGCCTTATTATTCGATCGGTGAATCCCGTGTATGCTGATGTAACGAATAAATTAATGGTGTTTTTGCGGTATATTCTTCAGTTTTACTTTTTCTTTCGTGCGTACCAGTTCAAAATGCCTAAAGGAACGCAACATCAAAATTTAAATCTTCGTGAGAAATGTGAAATGCTGAAAAAGTACGATGCTTTACCATCATGTAGTCAGCGCAGTGCCGCAATAAAATTAGGGATTACGCAATCTACATTAAGCAGGCTTGTACGAAATCGGGAGAAAATTAGCGAAGACAGTACCAGTAATATAAATCCTAAGCGTAAAAGAATACGGGATGGAAAAGACGTTGCAGTAGAAAATGCCCTTTTGCAATGGTTCAGAAATGTCCGAACGCAAAATGCACCCATCAGCCGTGGCATTTTAATGGAAAAAGCCGCAATTTTGGCATCAAAGTTAGGACATGAAGGTTTTAAGCCCACCGACGGGTGGCTAAGTCGATGGAAAAAAAGAAACAATATTGTCTATAAAAAACTTCACGGAGAAATAAAAGATGCTGATAGCCCAGCCGCAGAAAGCTGGATCAAAACGTCACTGCCAGAGCTTCTAAAAGATTTTAAACCAGATGAAATCTATAATACAGACGAAACAGGATTATACTTCAGAGCTATACCGGATTATTCATTGGTTTTTAAGAATGAATCACATGCGTCGGGAAAAAAAGCAAAAGGAGCGTGTTACAGTTTTGGTAACTTGCAATATGTCTGGTACAGACAAACAGCAATTAATAGTGATAGGAAAATCTAAGAATCCGCGGTGTTTCTGAGGTGCATCTTTACCAGTGACATATATGAGTAATTCAAACGCGTGGATGACAAGTGAGATATTCCACCAGTGGCTTATGGAATGGGATAAGAAGCTAAAAGACAGGAAAATTGCAGTAATTTTAGACAATTGCACCGCTCATCCAAATGTGCTACTAAAAAACATAAAATTAGTGTTTCTACCAGCCAATACTACATCATTGATCCAACCTCTTGATCAAGGAATCATTAAAACCTTAAAAACATTATACCGAAAGGATATGCGAAGATTTATTATACAGACTATAGAAGATGAAGGAAACCAAACCCAAGCCAAAGATGTTGCCAAAAGCATTTCACTTCTTACCGCAATCCATATGCTAAAGAAAGCATGGGAAAATGTACGATGTTCTACGATTGTTAATTGTTTTAAAAAGGCTGGTTTCAATGTCGATGATGGAGCGCAAAGCTTAGGCGAAAACAGCCAACATTGATGATTTGGACGATGAATTAAGAGCCTGGATAAATATGGATGAAGATGTGTCTGTTGTTGAACATAATTCCATCGACACTATTGCCACAAGCTTGCTAACAACTGAAGATATGGAAGCGGCTGAAGAAACGGAAGACATAGGGGGAAGTAGTAGTACGCCTCCAACATCGACAGAAATTCACGCTGCATTGGATGTTTTGAGAAGAAGTTTGGATATAAGAGGGGCAACGTTAGAAGAATTTAGGTGAAAGAAGAAGCTTGAAGATATTGTAAACTCTAAGATCCCAATGCGACAGACAACCATTCAATCATTTTTTGGTAAAAGTTAAATTAAGTATATATCTATGTATATTCACATATGTGTATTTATAAATTTCTATTAAACAACTGTTTTATAATTATGTACGTAAATAAATCTATTTGTTCATTACATTTTTTTCACTAAACATGTGCTTATTAATTACACATTTATAACCACAAATAAATTTTAATTAGACGATCTTTACAAAGTTTATGAAAGCATCTATATGGTTTCCATACAACCACCGCTTATTTGAATCGCCGTTTAATTGATTCAAAAATTCAATGTACCAACGTGATTCATATAAGCGGAATCTACTACACTACGACACTATTTGGTGTCCTGTGGGTGACAGTGAATTAGTGTTCTACTTCGGCAGTGAATATTTGTGCAATTATAGTCTAATATTGTCTTATTATATTTTTTATTTATTTATTGATATGCAATCCTCTATCGCACGAAAGGAAAAAGATGGTTAACAAACGTATGAGTAAGCTTCGATACAAAAAATTGCAGAAGTATTAATCAGAAAATTTTCTCGTGTATTTGTGTTCGGCTTTGTCACACTATGAGTTAATATACGAACATCACAGTTCACTGCTATAGATATAACGCTGGAAATTATGTTATAGTGGAGTCTAACTGTACCAGTTAGAGTAGTAAATGAATTAGCACGGGAATAGCCAGTGTGGAACAAATAAATTAGCTTCTTACTATGTCGCTCAAGCTTTTGCAGTAATTGATTGCTTTTCGGGAGTAGGTACACTATAATCCATACTTATATGTATATACCAATATAGAAACACATGAATTAGATTTAGTATAAAACGTAGCAAAACTACTAAAATTAAACAAAGCTTGATTCGAAACATATAAATCGATCAAGTAATTAACAAGTTAAAATTAATGCCAACAAATGTTGTATTGTGGTAATGGCTAAGCGGAGGTATATAACAAGATGCAGCCTTGTTATAGGTATACCTTTACAATACAACATGTCAGCAAAGACGCAATAGAATATCTAAAAAGACTGTGTCTCGGATTTAGTTAGTTACTTTAATTAGGCAGATTTACTCCTAAAACTAGTTTGGAAAAAGTATTATCCTCTACCTACACTATTGATAAGAATGAAAACTCGTTTAACGGTCCTATTATTGGTAATTTAACTGCGACATCGTATGTCGAAAAGCGAGGCGATCGGTAATTCGGAATCGACTTCCCATCTCAAGATGACACAAATCTAGGTATTTACGTTACAAGCATTTCTTTTTGGTGAGTTTAGAGGGCAGCTATATATAAAGTTACTTACTGGATGTTACTTGTCGTGCTTGACAGAACTCAGGCATATAAGCGATTTTTTTCGTTAACCTTACTCTTTTAGTCATTAATCAATTGTGAAATGTTTGTACATATATATGTTGACAAAATATTCCATTGGTAAACCCCACATTCTTGTCAATTTCATATAGAGCTTGTATGCATAAGTTTCATAATCTAACTGCAAATAAATACGATGCTGATATTGCAGAAAAGCGTTTATGAAAAATTCCACTTATCGTATATTGTTTTATCAAATAGGGTAATTTTATTCCGGAATTAATACTACGTTTTGTTAAAAGCTTTAGATTTGGTGGATATGGCTTATTTAGTTAATGTATTTTAACTGAAAACATTTTGTACGTTAAGATACAGCACAATAACATACTCATTAATTTTAGACACACTACACACACACAAAGTCACGAGTGCGATTGGATTTACGTATCGTGTCGATATAAATTTTCAAATAATTTGACGAAAATAGAAGTTTTAACAATATCAGAGCTACAAGTGGTAACCTACTGTACGGACCTAGTAGAGCTAAGTTAGTTTTTGCCAGATTAAGAGTGCTGACATACATACATATGATACATATGTATAGGTACTTACATATATCTTAACTGCTGAATGATATTAACTTACATATAATAACATTGTCATACATGATTGGTAAGATTCTACATTTTGAACAATCACACTACAGTGCTCCGTAACAGTTAGGTGGCTGCTGAGTCTAATGAACGCGACTAATAAAATTTCAAAGATGCTAGCTTAGTAATTAATGGGATAATTTCTAACATTAAGTGGTAGAAAAGTTTTCTAAGTGGTTTATTTTGAAATTGTACATATGTATACTAAATAATAATTCTTTTGACCCGCGGAAAATATGTCAACTAATACCAGAAACCCCTTGCCTCTCACCTCCTTGACCTATATGATCGACTAGTACAGTCAGATACAATTACTACGTATTAATAACGCGGCCATATTAATAACGTTCTTTGAGTTTGATTCATTTGATATTTCGTGCAATTTCTGTAGTTTATTCACTTTATCTTTTATTTTTCGCGTT
>ML218834.1:0-11322 GCA_004785975.1 Popillia japonica
TGTGTGTAAACGTGCTTAGTGGCCTTGTTACATCGCCATCTCTTCCTTTATAATTTTTCTGCTTTATTTCTCCACCAATGAGACATACAGCTGCATATATCCATTTCCTTCCATCAGCTTGGTAACTTCTCTCAATCAGCTTTCGCAAAACGTTGACCTAACTAACCATAAGCGAACATTAGAGTGAGAAACGAGATAATTTGTAATAAATTCAGTTAAAATTCGATCAGATCTGAACAACATATTAAATAATTTCTCTTTATTTAATTTTTTGCAACCGACAGGAGGAAGTGCACTCGAAATTTTTACCAACCGGTTGAAATGAATTTCGAATAAGTACTCCGAAACTATGCAATGTCAAATGAAATATTTAAACAGTCGTTAACGACGCTTTAATTACCGACGTGTGTTCGATGTACTAAAACCCTCGAAACGGACGAGGGAAATGCGGAAATAAAAGTTTGCTATTAGTGCGGGCGAAAACTTTATCCGCCTTTGAGACTATTTCACTCCCTATTTTATTTTTATTTTTTTTTCCTATCCGCCATCTCGGTCGCTCTTTCTTTACCGTTACGATTCGATGGAAATAAAAGAAGTATTTAAATTACTTGGAATCGTCCGGAACTTTAGCAATAAAGTTTTTACACCGAAAAACAGAAATGTTCCTTGCGCGGACAGGTTTTCTATTATTGTTTCTAGTACTTATATATATTTTTCTGACGTGTAATTACTTATCTAAAGAATAACAAATGTTGACAGTTCAAAAATCTATATTTTCGGAAGAATGAAGCTTCACAATTTATTTAAATACCTCCACTTACTCCACCTTCCCCGAGAGATAAAGCCAAATTGTTGACCTAATCTCTCGGGTTCCTTACGCTGACTCGCCAATTGTCTCCAGCCACCGAAAAGGTAGAAAGACGCAAGAAGCGAGCCCCAAATATAAATTTTATTAGGTACAATTCATGTATATGTATATTTTTCCATGTACCTACCTCCTAGTTATAAAGCTTCATACTTCGCTAACTTACAACTTAATACAAAATTATTGAGGTCCCTCCACTTACCCGCCAAGATATAAAGCCCACAAATTGTTAACCTCATTTCGTGGCTTCCTCACGGTGAGCCACCAATGGTCCCCCACCACCGAAAAGGTAGAAGGGCGCAAGAGGTGAGCCCCAAACAAATATTACAATAAAACTATACACACGTCATAAATTGCAATAGGTATGCAATTACTAGATGCTTACGTACAAAAGGAATATGAACTATATTCGCTTCTTAACGGCAATCTCATAATAATTAATTTAGATTTTAGTAAATAATCCAATAATTGTTAACCTTTACATTAATATAAATTTAAATCTTGAACGTAATATTTGCTTAGTTAATCCACCAACAGTGACAACGAAAGATAAAAACACTAATCTTTAACTAGACAAACATTTTTTGGTAAATTAATTTAAAAAAATATCGTAGAGCTCGTATCTAAGAAGAGTAGAGAAGGTAGACGCTTCGTAAATGTTGGTACAAACTAACTCCGCCGTTAGAAATCGTTGTAGCTTCACCTGTGGCCTGTAACAGACTGTAAAACATCCAAAAGACCATCGAGAATTTTCACTCTAACATCACTCTCACACATTCAGTACACAACCTTCCAACACGATCATCCTCACACACTCACCAAATAATCGCACACAGTCATTCATCAAGCGCAACATGAAAATAGCTTGCACTCAAACATCATCCTCACACACTCAGTACACGAACACTCAATAGAATTCGTGTCGTTGTAGAAGAAACGACACAATAAAGAATAGAAGACTATAATCCAACATGAATACATTGCAGCAGACATTAATCCCAAATTAGAACAATAGAGGTATACTCAAGATTGGGGCTGCCACATCGATACTCTTGTGGACGCCAAGCACCCACAACAGTTTGATAGGTCTCATACAGAGGCATTTTGGTGTCATTGGAACTGTGCCATTAGAGCACCCATTCGGACGGATCCGAATGTCAAACAAGAAGCAAGAACCCAACGACCATACGAGCTCTAGTGACAGCATTCGCACTATTGTATACCTCCATTGTGTAAAATTTGGGAAATGAGTTACTACAGAGTATTCACATTGAATATATAATCAGCCAAGGAATCAAGCACACGATTAAAATAACTTGCACACCACCATCATCCTCACACACTCACCAACTAATCACTCACATTTGTTCATCTAACACACGATGAAAATAACTTGCACTCCAACATGACCCTCACACACTCAGTACACAAACACTCAAGAGAATTCGTGTCGTTGTAGAAGAAACGCCACGATAAAGAATGCAAGACTATAATCCAGCATGAATACATTGCAGCAGTCATTGGTCCCAAATTAGAACAATGGAGATATACGCAAGATTGGGGCTACCACATCGATACTCTTGTGGACGCCAAGAACCCGCAACAGTTTGATAGGCCTCATATAGAGGCATTTTGGTGTCATTGGAACTGTGCCATTAGAGCACCCATTCGGACGTATCCGAATGTCAAACAAGAAGCAAGAAACCTACGACCATACGAGCTATAGTGACAGCATTCGCACTATTGCATACCTCCTTTGTGTAAAATTTGGGTAATGAGTTACTACAGAGTATTCACATTGAATATATAATCAGCCAAGGCATCAATCATACGAATAAAATAACTTGTATTCCAACATCACCCTCACATCCCCACCAACTAATCCCTCATATTCGTTCATCTAACACACGATGAAAATAACTTGCACTCCAATATGACCTTCACTCATTCAGAACACAAACACTCAAGAGAATTCGCATCGTTGTGGAAGAAACGATACAATAAAGAATGGAAGACTACAACCCAACATGAATACATTGCAACAGTCATTGAACCCAAATTAGAACAAAGGATATATGCGCAAGATAGGAGATATGCGCAAAATTGGAGCTACCACATCGATACTCTTGTGGACGCCAAGAACCCGCAACAGTTTAATAGGCCTCATACAGAGGCATTTTGGTGTCATTGGAACTGTGCCATTAGAGCACCCATTCGGACGGATCCGAATGTCAAACAAGAAGCAAGAACCCAACGACCATACGAGCTCTAGTGACAGCATTCGCACTATTGTATACCTCCATTGTGTAAAATTTGGGAAATGAGTTACTACAGAGTATTCACATTGAATAGATAGTCAGCCAAGGAATCAAGCACACGAAAAAGTAACTTGCAATCCCATACATTCAGCACCCAAACACTCAACTCAAGAAATGAAACGACCTTACCCAACATGAATGCTTTACAAGAATCGTTGACAATATTCGAAGAAATATAACAACACAGCATTCATATTGAGTAGTTGGTTAGTTGGTAACAAAATCCTAACTAACCCTGTAACGACTGCACGAATTTGTGCAGGGAATTTTGAAGTTAGAAATAACTCGAAAATTGAAACCTTACGGACAGCAATTAAAAATTGCGTGTTGGCATAATGGGAATAATATAGATAGAAGAAAATTAAATGTGAAAGCCGCACAGATAGAAATATAACAGCGGAAAATACTGTTGTTAGAAAATGAACTCCACGGACAACGATACGCCCGTCCGCAATAACGGCACGTACCGAAGTGACACTAATAATAAACAAATGGCGATGTCGAAGGACATTCGTGACGTCACTTAATGACTTTGCGATTACATTGTTGTTAAACAAATAATAAAAAGGACTATGTAAACATTTAGGGCATATACAGGGTGGTACATTATCTAGTATACAGGGTGGTATAATTAGGTTGTTGTACATATACGCGGGTGGTATATTAACAGTGTTGTATACAGGGTGGTGCATACTCGCGGCTCTATACAGGGTGATATATGTATATATATAGAAAGTGTTGTATGAGTTTAGCGGTTTATTAAGTTACGAACTTAATAAATTTATCTATACTGGACGGATGTATTTAAAGCGATTCGTATAGAAAAATATACGAATACGTTAGGTGGAATAAATTCAAAATTTAATTTTGCAAAAATTACTAACACTTGTATTTAATAGTGTCGTCAAATGTAGGGTAGCAGTATTGTAAGATTACTACCAATCATTTTCTTGTACATGTTCAGTATAACTTGCTTTTGCTGTACAGAGAAGTGTCCACGCACCAAAGGAACACGTTTTCTTGGAGGCGATATTGATAATCCACTTGTACTGCAAACAAGACCGGCAATAAACCAATCGTAAGCCTATATTTTGGCGAGCAATATTCAATTAACTACGCATATTAATATATCCTATTATATAACCGAACCAGCCATAATTCTTCAGCATGTACAAAACATGTCCGCGAGTTTATTTGTCATTTTGAAATACATGCTAAGACAACGATGATAAATCACAAAATACAGTCAATCATGAGCGTTTAGTATTGTGCGGAAACAGTGTAGAAAATAAATTATATCTGACAAGCGCCGCTTTATTCCTTTTTCATTAATCATTGTAAACACGAATGAGGTGGTCAGGATAGCGTGCGTGTTCACGAAGTCTCTATATCCGAAAAACTCCGCCCCGTACTACTCCAAATTGAATATTTATTATTGGTTTAAAATTATCTCGCGATTACGTTTTATTTGATTTTATTTCGGGGCGGTTTTACACAGACGGTTACACATTAAATCTTGCATAATGAATTCCCGTCCGTTTCGATTATTTGCGCGAGTTGCGCTGCTGAGCGTGAAAAATAAAGTTTAAATTTGAATTCCAATTAAATTTTATCGCGCCAAAGGAAATATTTTCGCGTTTAGTCGAGTTTAGTTCTCATACACGCAGATGTTTAAATAAATTCGTGCCCTTTTAACCCTTTATTTTTGTTAACGGATTGAAGCTATTTGATTCGAATAGAACAAACGCAATAAAGCTGTCACATCATTTGGTAATTTTTCCTATAAATAAGTACACCACTTTATCACCGTCAATATGACAATATTTTATTACCTCTACGACCTATCCCTCCTCCCCTACAAAACCAAATAGGTTTGCGTTATTTTTTCAGTAGATATAAGTAGATAATAGTATTTAAATATTCATAGCGGTAAATATGTTGACTTCATTATATAGGAAGGCGGTTGGTTATTTCGTAACGATATATCACTTCAGTCTAGAATAACGTCACACAGAAAACAATAGACTATCATTAATCACTACACTAACAGTTAGTACCGGGCAAATTGATGTGAATATGGGGTCTTTATTATACTTATCCTAATACCCTGTTTTTTTAATAAGGGGAGTGAATTGAAATAGCCCGCCAAATATAGGCTTACGATTGGTTTGTTGCCGGTCATGTTTACACTGCCAAAATTTGGTATTTTAGCGACGCCATATTGTAGACACAGCTGATTGAGTGAATTTAAACAAGATAATCAGTTTTTTTAAACTATTTGCTTGTAAAAATAGATCCACTACCTAATACAAGTGGCCTATCAACATCACCTCCAAGAAAAAGTGCTACTTTGGGGACATTTGTACAGGAAAAGCAAGCCCCTGTGCTTTGTTGTTTATTTTGTATTGCTCTTGTATTATACACATAAAAACAATCAATATATATAACCTTTATTGGCATAAAAATTAACACTGTATACTAGATAGATATATGTATTAGTATTACAAAATAACAAAACAAAACTAAATTAGTCCACTACGATACAAAAAAAAACAACTTTAAAAAAAATTAACGCAAATGAACGGAATCCAAACATAAGTCCTTTACCCAATAAACTAAATACCGCTAATAAAGCCGTGATGGTTCTAAGATCTCTTTTGTTGAAGTTCAGCATAGATTTAGCTGTAGACTCTGAAACAAAATGGATAAACTTCTCTGATGGTTTTTGTTTTGGAATATTTGACCAATCTCCAATGAATCAAGCAAAAATCATGGACAGTCTCCTTTCCCTCACACCCACAGCCTAGAATAATAATGAACGGAATCCAAACATAAGTTCGTTACGCAATAAAGTAAATACCGCTAATAAACCGTCGAAAAAAACCAATAACGCCTCACCCCTCTCCCTTCCTCAATCACTCTATCCTTCTGCTCCTGCACAGGCTCTTACCGTTCGCTATCTTACGCATAAATCTCCTACCATCGCCTTCCTCATTTAAACATCGTCTCCAATTACTCGCTTCCATTCTCTCTTCATCACTCCACCATAACGCCCCACATTCACTCATCCAGTGCTGCAGTTGTCCCTTCCATTCCGACATAAAGCACATATCCTGTTATCCTCCCTTCTCCAGTATTTACCATCTCCTTCCTCACTCCTACATCGGAAACGTGCTCTCAGATACTCTGGTAGTCCACCTATAATCTGACTCCATTCATACTTTCTGTTGTATCTCGTTTTTACAATCGCACATTGTCTCTCTTGCATACCTATATCACGCATTCTACCCACCATTAATTCTTCAACATACATTCTCCTACTTCCGCATTCCATCATACACTCCATTGACCACCCACTCTTCTCAAACATCCTCCTCCTTTTTTCTCCCCATTTTGTCTTCGTTACTCCATTCTTCCCTTCCGCCTCCATTAGCCTCAACACCTCCACACAACCCAAGCACGTCTTGATATACATGAATTGCATTCTATCTATTTCCTTCTCGTCACTCACTCCCCATACCTCACTTCCATACAGCAATATACTTTTAACACATTCTTCTAGTACCACCATTCTTGCTTTAATCGAATCTCTCATTCTCGCTCCCCATGTATCCCAAATCTGCGCCATAGCCATCCTTGCCTTTTTGCAAACATACTTCACATGTTCATTCGTGCCATTCGTCTCACACATCATGTATCCTAGGTATCTAAACGTTCTCACTCTCTCTATCTTTTCTCCCTTCCATTCAAACTGTTCCTCCCTCGTTCTTGTTCCTCGTTTCTTAAGCACCATCAACTTTGTCTTCCCCAAATTCACACGTAAATCTCTTCTCTCAAAGAACCTTTCCAACTTGACAATCATACCTTTCATCTCACCCACTGTCTTCGCCATACACACCACATCGTTAGCGTACGCCAGACACCACACTTACTCCCTTTCTACCACTACCCCTCCCCCTGCCCTCCACCTCTCCCCACTCTCCCCTCTCCCTCATCCTGGCTTAGCTGCAACATGTCTTCCATTTTCGCCACATACATATTAAACAAGATTGGACTTAAGGGACAACCCTGCCTTAATCCTCATCTTGTTTCAAACCACTCACTCATTTGCTCCCAACATCTCAGTGCACTCTTAGTCGTTCTGTACATTTTCTCCACGTTCGCCCTGATTACCTGAGATACACCACCCCGCTCCAAACACTTCTGTCCACTGAATCGTACGCCGCGTCCAAATCCAAAAACAGTGCATACGCCTTACCCTACTTCGCGATCTCCCGCTCTATCACATAGTTGAGCACCCATACTTGCTCTTCCTTTCCTGAACTCGGCCTGACTCTGTGGCAACAGCTGTAATTCATCTATTTTACGTTCCAACTTTTTCTGCGCCACTTTCGCAAAGATCTTATAACATGTATTCGTCACTGTCACTCTCCTATAACTCTTCACATCCTCCCTACTTCCCTTCTTATATTACCCCGTACTTCCAGCTTCTGGCCATTAACGCAGTCCTCTCCAAATCTCATCCAGAAAACATTGTGACAACTAATTATGACATCTCTTTTTTATGTAAATGGGGACCACACTCCAAGAACTCTGAAAAGATGGTCTCAATAAATGGATTCTTTATGGAGCACAAAACGTAGCTAACATACAAGACAAACCTCTTTTTGCCCTAGTTGCAAAACTTGATCTCCCAATCGAAGTTAAGTCAAGTCTTAATTAGATTGACTCCATTCCATACTACGCATAAACCTCTCCTGAAATTATCCTTGTTGAACGTAATGCGAATAAATATCTTCATTACAAAAGACGACCTTTATATAGATAGTATAAACGAGCAAACCAACTTATTGCAGAGCAGTTTTAAATATATTATTATTGCGTTTCCACTTACACACAAAAACGTTTATTCAGAAGTACATAAACACAAAGATACAATCTCTCAGCTTGCTGTGTACAGTTTATTGTCCACTATTTGTAGCCGTCAAACAGAATTTAATAAACAGTCGCTGTCACATCAGTGCTACTTCATCACGTAGTGCAAATACACAAAGCAATGGACTGGAACGACCGACCAGCTACAGCCTTCTTATTTTATTTTCATCGCAGCCGTCTCCACCATGATAGCGCAGCTCAGAACCATTTCCAGCAACACTTCAACTGCAAAACAATCAACGCGGCTCGCGTCAGACACATATATCTCAAAAATTTATTACTTTCAGTTTATTGCAGGACGTTTTTCTAACTTGCCCCTTACAAGGGAGACAACAGCAGTAGTAACATGTGTGTGTATATGTACATACGTGTATAATATACACACTAGCTTGTTGAGAATTTTGTTCAGAATAAAATGATACCAGTTATAATGTTTAAGCTTAAATACGATCTAGTATGGGAAAAGAGAAAGTTGGTCGAATATTTTTGAGTTGGCAATGGGGATGGAGTACTTATCTGGTGCTTAAGACGCATAAGGAAAGTGTTTGTCAACCGTCAAAGTAGCCACTACCATACAAAAAGCAGTTTTGGTAACACTTCTATAGCTTTGGGAGAGTCTTAAAACAGTTTTCAGAACAGCTGGTCCTACAACAGTAGTCCTAATTGATCTCCAAACTTCTGAAGAAGTTTAAAATCTTCTTGGGGTTATAGCTTTGATATCGATACATTTTAAGCATGTAGTATCAAAATATATCGCCCATCTTTGTGAGGTGATACCTCAGAGGATCAGGGATGATGAATAAAGACCTGATGGTTCTAAGATCTCTTTTGTTGAGGTCCAGCAGAGATTTAGCTGTAGACCCTAAAACAAAATGGATAAACTTCTTTGATAGTTTTTATTTTGGAATATTTGGCCAATCTCCAATGAATTAAGCAAAAATCGTACATAGTTTTATTTCCCTCACACCTACAGTAGCCTAGTATCCATATCAGAATAATGTTTCTTTGTACTAAAACTTTAAAAGTGAGTAGACAGCCTCAAATTAGCTTCCACTTAAAAGTGTGCAAATTGGTAACGATTCTTCCAATAACATTTCTGAGCACATAGTAAAGGAAATAGAGAAAGTACTTCCCTTTAAAGACTTCTTGGGTTTACACCTAATGATACCAAAATCTTTTTGAATTTATCCATGTCTGCTATCTTAGATTACCACTTGAAACATCTTATCGAAGTCAAACCTTATCCACCATTATCTAGACGAGCCGGTCTAGCTTTGCTTTCTTTATGAGCCTTAATAGCTTTGGCGAGGTTGTCTTCATGTAGGTAGCCATGCCATGAGAGAATTGACCTGCTTTTATCCAGTAGGTCTTCTGTAAATTTTGAGGATATGTACCTACTGGACCTAGACTGGTCATTTCGTGATGGGTTTGGCTATTTGTCCTCCTCCTCATTTAATACGCAGGCGCAATTCTATATTAGCCGAGATAACCTTAAATTCTTGTAAAATTTCGAGTAAGTTTTCCAATGTGAAAACTGTGTTTCTCCTCATCTGCAAGCAATCTAAGAAGACCTTCACGCGAAGCGCCAAATTATCATCATTTTTCTTCACCGAAAACAGGAAAATTAGCCACAACTCTGTACAAAAACATTCATTGTTTCAGCACCATATGCAGCCCAGTTTTCATATCATTAGAAGGGAAACTTTTCATCTCAAAACTCTACACTAAAAGTCAAATATATTCTACCGCGATTATACACTGTATTTTATGCAGGAAACATAAAACTATATTTACTGCTGGAGTTTCCTCTTAGTTACGGTTGATACGATTACATTTCTTTTATTCTTTCCCTCAGAAAAAAAAAACTTGGGAATAGTTTTATGTAAACGGGTCATTTTCTATCTAATTTATTTATTTGTTTCGAAAACTTGGCGGGGGATTTAATATTAGCCCGATTGCATATATTTATTTTATTTATAGATACCATTTTGAGGTTATGTCCTGGATTAATTCGATCTTTTAAGGTGGTCCAAATAACGTTTCCGTTACTGAATTATAAAGTCCAGTCCCCATCAGGATTTTACGCTAATTCATTCAGACTAGTTTCAATGACGGAAATTCCACCTTCTTCGCATGCATCCATGTATTTATATATGTATATACTCACGAAACACACATAGGAAACTACCAACGCAATAATTTATATACAAGATTGAATCGCTAAGAGGGATTTTGTAATGAAGCGTCTGCATTTCCCTTCAACCGACTATAGTGAATGCTAATGTTACCTGCAGGGTCTAATTAACGGACCCGTATCCTTCCTACGCTGGTATTCACCAATAACAAACCTGCAAGATATATACATTTATAGCAATATGTGTGTTAATAACTTTGAATGGAATCTGAACTAATTTGTAATCTGGGTGGTTATAACTTCTGCTTGATTGGATCTGAATTGCAAACTTACTCAGCTAATAATCTGTCAGCTTGTCTTCTTTTTTTAAAAGCTTAACATCATCAAAATCCAAGTTATGTCGTAGTTCTTTATAATGTTTAGACAAATCGAACGACCTTCAAAAATTGTCAAAAAATCCAGATTTTTTCCACACATATCTGTTGTGATTTTGAAGAAAATCTCTACCTCTCCGATTTTGCTGAAAGGTTGAATAGAATGTGTAATAGACCATGCTGAATACGAAAAAAGTGTCAGATTTGAACTAAAGATCATTTTTTGGACAAAAAACTTATAAACAGCAACTAGGATTCGAACCCCCAACTGCTACTTATATATTCTTTGGCCAAAAAAAGCCTTCAGCCCAAATCCAACACTTGATTCGTATTCAGCATGATCAATCACATACATCTAAATCTAAAATTTAAACGAAATCGAACGTCCTTCGAAAATTGTCAAAAAATCCAGATTTTTTCCACACATACCTGTTGTGATTTTGAAGAAAATCTCTACCTCTCCGATTTTACTGAAAGTTTGAATAGAATGTGTAATAGACCATGCTGAATACGAAAAAAGTGTCAGATTTGAACTAAAGACCATTTTTTTGACAAAAAACTTATAAACTGCAACTAGGATTCGAACCCCCAACTGCTACCTATATATTCTTTGGCCAAAAAAGCCCTTTAGCCCAAATCCAACACTTGATTCGTATTCAGCATGGTCTATTACACATTCTATTCAAACTTTCAGTA
>SMLS01069544.1:0-18284 GCA_004785975.1 Popillia japonica
TACTTACTAACAAAGTAATGTAATCCAAAAAAAATCCAGCTTTTGACAGCAATAAAACACTGTAATTTAGTTAATATTTCCATCCCTTTTCTACCGAAAACGTAGTAGCAGAAACTGAGTAAATCTACTGTGCTGGGGGATGCGGTGGGTGGTTTTTAGGTAGTGTTTCGCATGTGTCACACATTCTGACGGACTTTCGTAGGATGTTTTGAGAACTGACGACCTGGAAGGTTACGATAAGGAAACTACCGTCCGGAAAGCTTAGCACGCTCCAATGTATATTGCCTCTCGTGGAAGGTAGTACGAGGACGATTCGGATTTACATTTTACGAAAATTATCATCGTCCGTGCGTACATAATTCGATATTTATGGTTTGTCGAGATTTAGTTATACCTATCGTAATTCTGCGTAGAGGGAGAGGGGTGTCGAATGGGAATCAATTAACTCGACAGCTTTAAAACGATCTCATTCGGCGTCGCATTTATCACAATTCCCCGAAAGAAAGACTATGCTCGCCGGAGATAAATCCGAGAGACATCGCAGTAGGGGGAAAGGGTGTTTCTTACAATTCTCTCCGAAAATCTAAGACTAAAGGAAACTGCCGCCTTGTATTCGAAATAAAAGTTGCTTTAATTCGCCTTCATCTTGCTTCCAGTCCTCCCTATAGACGCCGTCAAGTCAGTCCCGAGGAAAAGATTCAATTCATGAATAGAAATAAAAGCCAATGGTTCGAACTCTTAACTTATTCTCTTTCCCTGTTGGCTGTTTCCACGATTCCTGTGCTGCGTCGCGTTTATTCTATTGTTTTTTTCCCCGTTCCCGTTGCCCGTCCGTTCCTGTGTGTCGGGCTCGGCCGTCGCCGAGAAAAGGAGAAGAGACCGTGTGCGGAAAAGAGTCGCAACACGGGGCACACGCTCTTAACTTTGCGGGGATCACTTGAATGGATCCAATCTATTTCGCTACTACCATAAAATAAAATTATGGACCTCCTTAATATATTAGATGAGATTACTTAAGAGATTTTATAGTTTATATCTGGGGCTCTTCCGGAAATTGTTACGTTCTTTATGCGGACAGTGGCGTCCGCCCCGAAAAATTTATAATCTGCATATTTATTTTTCGGATAAGGTAGTTACCTATGTAATTAGTGGCTATAATCCTTGGAGTTGGAACGTTAAAAATTCTTTTTATAGGGCTGTGTTATGTGTATGTATTGTGTGCGGCGGAACAACGTTGTAGTTAGAAAATAGCGTTTCAAACGGGTACTCGCCTTTAGATTGTAGACCTCTTGTATTGCTACTACCATCTATGTAATTAGCGCTCATAAATTCTTACTGTTATAATCGTCTGCATCGACAATATTGAAGCATATACTTTAGGTGTTTTATTCATAATATTGTTTCTTTAGCTATCAATCAATATCGGTTTAGTTTTGAGAGGTATACTATCTATTAAGGTACACTGCCCTTCATAAATTTTTCGAATCAGTGGGACGACGCGATTAAAATTTGAATCAGAAAGAAAATATATCCACTCACTAAAGACGTGTATCTCTGTGATATTGTGGTAATGCCTCTACATAGTTTAATGTGAGTTTTGGTTACAGCAGCTTTTGTCTCAGAATTCCACTCCATGAGCTTCCTTCCACCATGCTTAATTGCTTTTGCAATACATTAATCTAACATTCTCTCGCCCACGTATGACGTCTACTTCCAAATAATTTAAACTATAATTCTTCTGCCCAAAGTATATTTCTCCAAGTATCCACCAGTTTCCGTAATTTTCTGACTGCTATGCCACCTCTTCCTCCCATGCTGGGGGAGAATTTGCTAAGCCCATGCGGTGCAATTGTTTATTCAGGGTACTTTAAGCATTCTTACCATGGGCCTACTCATAGAAACGACTTTACGGATTCCGTCCTGATACGGATGAATTCCCAGGATTTTGCTGGTAATGTTTCATTCCAGTAAGTCCCCTCCAGTGGGGCAGGTGTCTGACAATGAATTCTGACTAAAGCTTTCGTGCAACCATACGAACTCACACACGTCGGTTCCAGCCTTATAAATGGTCGTTCACTGGCTAAACCGTCAGAAACTTCATTTCCACTAATCCCAGAGAGTAATCGAGGCTGTGATGCTCCGCCAGTTGGTTCAACTTCCTGTGGCAGTTCAGTACCACTCCCTAATTAACAGCTCCTATAATACCTGGCCTGGAGAGCGGAGGGGGAGCTTCCTAGCCTAATTCACCATCTCGTTCCCCGCCTTTCCAAATTCGAATACCCGTGCCATTTGGCGTTTTGGAGGCACCTACATACCAAAGATGAAGCTCTTGCTTGGCTTTGCGGATGTAGGTGATAACAGTCTCCCAGATAGCGAAACTGAAAACGAGCCTAACGGACAATGGTGTCACCAAGTATGGTATCCATGGCCTCGAGGATGCTCAGTCAAGCTATTCTCTGAAATTTGCTCAGAGTGCTTTCCGCTTATCCTAGACTGCCTTTATGACAGGTTATTATAGAGGATACTATGACCTACATGTACAGCCAATGCACCATTTCAGGCTTCAGCCTCCACGTTTTACCAAACATTGCTCTCCAGAAACAGAACTTGACAACGTTCTCAATATATTTAATAACTTTAACACAAATCTTAAATTTACCATTGAAACAGAGAAAGATCGTATTGTACCCTTTTTAGACACCTCTGTGATAAGAGACCACAACAACATAGTCAAACTAGATTGATACTGCAAACCTACTAGTTCTGGAAGATTTCTTCATTTCAAGTCCAACCACCCCCTAAAGTATAAAATTAATTTGATTCTAGCGCTTAAATACAGAATCCTGAATATTTCTCACCCAGATTTCCATACCATCAATCTCAATCGCCTGAAAAAGATATTAATTTCAAATTCTTACCCCAAATCTCTCCTTGACAAGGTTCTCTTTCGAGAGACTAATTCCTCCCGTTTTAACTTACAAACCACTAACCCAACTTCCACTAACACACCTATTATCTAAAATAACCCTACTAACCAAAATTTCAACCATACATCCAATAGCCATAACAACACCAATACGGATATTAAAATCTACAGGAAATTACAATTTGTTCCTGGTCTCACTGACAAAATCATCAATTTGTTCCGTCAATATAACAACATACAGATTTGCACTTACCCCATTAATAAAATTCAAATTTTTTTTTCTCGACTCAAGACTCCCCTTCTACAACAGTCTAACCTCATTTATAGGATCAACTGTCGTGACTGTGAAGGTTGCTACATAGGCCAGACTGGTCAGAGACTTCTAAGTCGCATTTCCAACCACCGAAGCGACCTTAGACTCAATCGCGCCTCGACCGTCCTTTGCGTACATACTGAACAGATGGGTCACACCTTTGATTTTGACTAAGTTAAGGTTTTGGATTTTGAACGTAACAGACTTAAACGTAATTCCTTGGAAATGTGTCTCATACAAAAGACGGTTGCTTCAGTTAATTTTAGGAAAGAAGTTGAAAACCTTAGTTCCATTTATGTTGATCTTATCAATTAATAACTTTAGGGCTTCACCCATTTATTTTTGTAGTTTCATTCTTTTAAATTAAAAATTGGCCTCACTATTTTGAGATATACTGTATTTATTCTAACATACTTTTTTATCTGTATCTGACTGTATTTTGTTTGTTAAAATTTTACATGACATTGGTTTTTTTAATGTTATTTGATTTTAGTTTTTAATATTTATTCTCTGGCAAAAAACGTCCAGTTCGCGTTTTCAATTGCACATAGTTTGGTTGTCGGTAATAATTTTACACCTTTGTCTCGACTTAATTTTAAACAATGTACATTTCTTATCAAAATACAACTTCAAACAATTATTTTATTTATCAATAATAGTTCAATCATGTAAGTAATCTCACGTTAGTCATTTTGTTTTTTTATTTTAATTATAATGTTTTTTAATAGCATGTCTTGAGAAAGTCTGTATCCACAGACGAAAATTCGACATTTTTGAATAAAGGCCTTTTCATCTGCCTATAATTATTAGGAGTATAAAGCGTTAATATTATAATAGTTACCAGTACTTCGTTACTGTCTTCCAAATTGCTCTGCAGGCCCAAAAGAATCTCGCAACTTTGTTTGTCGTCTCAGGTGCGATTTGTATATCAATTTGGCATCAAAAGTTACACCTAGGTATTTAGCTTCGTTGGATATTAATATCATGGAGCCGAAGATAATCGGGCACTGAAACTTGGACAATTGCCTTCTCCAGGTGAACGGGATCAAACTAATTTTTAAAAGATTGAAAGAGGATACTAGGGAGACGGCTAAAGATGAAGAGGTTGAAGCTAGTGACGGTTGGCTCACTGGATTCAAAAGGCGATGTAATTAGGATAGCATTGCACAAAGTATTGTAACCATATTCAACATACATAGATGGCACTGGTCTGTTCTGGATGAAGATGCCTAAAAGGACTTTTATCACATATGAAGAGAAAAAATTGCCGGATGGTAAGCCCTCGAAGGCTGTAGCTTCATGAATATTGTGCTTAAGATGATCTTATTATCCAGATAGTTTCTTCACTTTTTTCGGTCAATGATAACACTGCAATTCGAACAAAGATCAAATTTATTCCAAAAAAAGTGGAAAAACTATCTGGATAATAAGGTAAGATAAAAAAGGTCATACAAATACATATACTTAAGATGATCCACAGTTCGTTGCAGACAATTGCTTTTCGGTAGTTCCTCAAGGAGGTGAGGCATTCTGGAAAGTATTGCCGTAAAAGAGTCATTAACACACGAGATTTCTTTGCTGTGGCACCGTCCTGGTGGTACTACAGATGTCCCACATCCATCTCCCCACCAATTACTCTCACTCGCGATATTGCACACCAAACATACGCTTTCAATAAAGGGGACACTGATAAAGTTGGCTTAAGTTATGAGGACCCAATAGCGCATATTTTGCTTAGATGGAAGCGAGCCTCATCACTGAAGAAAACAAAAATATCTTCAGGCATTACCAGAATAGAAGGATTTATCAATAAAGATGTATTTTAATATTTAATATTTATTTACACATAGAAATTACACATAATAGAATAAAAATTAAAATAAAATTCCACGTCAAACAACTACTCCTCGCTATCCAAAGATCATCATCAATTGACCTGATAACGCCGCACAATTCCGGAAATTGTTCGTTAGGTTGTTCACCATCGGGACAATCTCCCGCAGGTTTGCCTATTCGAAACACAGGTTTGCCACGTTGCTTATTAGCGTCTGGAAAAAAGTGACATACTTGTAGTAAAATCATTTCGTATTCTCCAAGCTCAGGTATCGGATTCGGATGTTTATATTTAATCAGTGTACATCCGATATATCTAGCTTTGGACCAGATGATTTGTATAGCCGCTCTGTTTGTCTCGTCGTCCCCGCCTATGGGCCAGTACAACTCTTCGATAAATTCTTTGGTGAAATTTAGTTGGAAGCGGGAGACGGTGGTGCTCAAACATTGTGTGAACAACTTCCTCATTACGATCGGTATTTGGCTGTCGTGCACGTCTAAATGTTCTATGAAACATGTTATCTCTCCTAACGTCCCGTCTTCGACAGCCCTACATCTGCTGTGCGATATCTTGCATTGTCTCGCCCAACAGCTCGACGAGTATTCCAATTGTCTGCTGTAGCTTAGGACGTGCATATCCGACGCTTTAAATTTATCGAGATTTCTGTATGGAAACTGACCTGTAGCAATTTTTACCCTGAATTGATTGTGTAGATTTACTAATGCGGTTCTTTCGATAACATCCAAAATAAATACCTGAGCTAAACCCTTACAGTGCGGGCCGAACCCGTGCGCACTGTACACGCAGCAGATATTCTTCTGCCTGCCGCAATTCTGTTTGCAGAAGTCGGTTGTGTTGTTTCTTGACGCGCAAGCGAATTTTAAACTTATCATTACTATTAAGAATTTTAAAGTTACGCCGAGCTTGGGAGAGAAAATCATCGATGATAAAAATGACAGTTTGTCAAACACATGTCAAACCATGTGATAAATGTAATTTAATTTTGTCAGTGTACCTATGCAGAATAGATAGAGCGAGGAGCTCTATTAATATTTAGCAAAAGGTGGAATGCCAGAATCTGTCTTTTACGCAAAATGAATTTTTCAAATAGAGAGAACTTGCTGGACAATTAAATACATATTTCTGATTGTTGTATATTACGCACGATAATTAGGAGAAAGGAAGAGATCGCTAGCCTAGAACCAGTCTAGTCTAGTCTAGTCTCACAACAGTTGAACATGGATAGATTTAAGAAAACTAGACTTTAGGTTCTACGAGTGCGGTCGAATGAGTACCCACCACCAGATAGCACTACTATCGATTGATGATTTGATTCTCGTTTTTGCGCAGCGAAATTAAAGATCCACAATCTCGTATTGGCTGACCGCTGATCGAAGGTGTGCGAGATAGCTGAGACAATAGGGATCTCAAAAGACCACGTGGGTCATATCCTGCATGAAGTCTAGGGCGGTATTAGGCATGAGAAGGCTGTCAGAACAATGAAGCGTGAGACTATTTCGAAGCAACAATGTTTTGCGTGAGTTTTTGCGTCGTTTCGTAACCCTTAAGAGATCAAAGCACAGTCAAAACAGCAGATTCTACTAGGCGAATGTGCTCTGAAGACGACAAAGGCTGTCCTATCAGTCGGAAAGGTGATGGTACCACCGTTTTCTGGGTGTCAAAAGGTGTGCTCTACATCGACTTCCTAGAGAAGGGCAAGGCGATCACAGGGCTCTACTGTGCCGAATTATTGGGCACCGAATTGCAAAAAAAAACGGCCCTATTTGGCGAAGAAAAAAGTGATCTTCCATCACTCTAGAGTAGGCCTGTGCGAGTTCTTTTTGTTTCCAAACTTTTGAAAAAGTCATTCGCCGGGCAGAGAATTTGAGACTTTGACTTTGACATTTTGTGCAATGGAAGTTGTTGCGGACTTTTAATGATATTATCACAGCTAACTCGTTGACGAATTTGGTTGGCATGAACTTGAATAAGTGTTCATATCTCCGTCAACACATTGTACATGACATTACAAATATTTTCGATGATTTCGCCTGTAATCAATTTTCATGCGTTTGCTTCATCTGTCTTAGAGAGTAGATCTTGTCACTTGGTGCGTACGATCTACATTTTGTCCCATGTTTCATGTTAAATTGTTTTTCTTGCCCAAAAGCATCTTCAGATTTGGCTTCAGCCTGTCTTTGCTGGGGTTTTCTCATCTGGACAACGGCTGTTGGGTGTTGTTCGATATGAGGACAGGAATGATCTGATTTGGTTCTTTAGAGATTGCGATTTTCTTGAGAACTGTCTTGAATGTTCTAACAAATCGCTCAATTTGTCCGTTAGATTGTAGATGAAATAATGCTGTTCGTACATATATGCTTAATACCATTTCTTAGACAGAATTCTTGGAAAAGAACGCTAATAAAGAGTTCCGTTATTTGCAGCAATAGTTTCAGGCATTCCAAAAAAATTTCTTCACGATCAACGAACAGTGATGCGGTTTACTATTCTGAGTTGTTACAGTCGACAAAAATGACGTATCGAAGCAAACGACGAGATATGCGCATTCGAGACGTCATCATCCTTCATGACAACGCTAGGCCATACACCGCAGTTTTGACAAGGGATAAATTGGAAGAAATGAGCTGGGAAACCATCGGGTACCCTCCTTGTAGCCCTGACTTGTCCCCCTGTGATTATTTTTTGTTTTGCGCACTTAAAAGAATCACTTGTAGGCAAAAGATTTGAAAGCAATGAAGAGTAGAGGAGTATGTGCTCCAACTTTGTATGAAGAAGGAATATTCAAGCTTCCAAAGCGGCGGCAGAAGTGTGTAGAGCTCGGAGGTGATTACATTGAAAAATGTTAAATGTTTAGTTTGTGTATACCATTACACAATTACCGTTTATATTTGATTCACCCTCGTATTTGCAGCTTGCGCACAGTTTAAGGAATTGCGAACAAAATCCGTGATGTCTTGATCCATGTGTCGCCAATAGACATATTTTCGAGCTAAGGATACCATTCTTGTCTTTCCAGGATGACTTTTATGTAGCTGGTTGAGAATTTGATTGCGGAATGTCGTGGGAATAATGAAAATATAAAAATATACTAAATAACAATAATGACATTTTGTCTCTACCTGACAGACCTGACAGATGAACAATAATCTTAGTCATGGCTTCCTACCAATAAAGATGAATCGTATCTGAAAGGATTAATTAGTAAATTAGAAGGACGCTTATTTTGAATACAGTCAAGCAGCACTAAAGACTTTATTGTTGTCTCTGAGACTATAAGCTCAGTTTCGAAACTCTAGACTAAAGAAACGAAGTGCTGCAAGTTGTAACTATTTGAATGAAACTAGAATACACGTTTGGGTACACTCAATTTTTTTTTGTTTCCGACTCAAATTTTCTCAATTAATTCCAAAACTATCCCAATTACCCACAATTTCCAATCGACGAAAGCAAACCAACTCGGTAATCAAAAAGGTCTCAAATACGATACCAAAATCGTAGTGGTAGTTTTATTTGCGGATTTGTATCGAAATTGAACCCGGTAGGCTCATGCAACCCGTCGCTTCATCAAAATCGAAACAGGAAGGTGTAGCGAGAGGGCAGAGAGGAGAAAAACGCGATATTGTCAAAGCCGTGCGTGGAAATGCACGCTAACAACCGGTAGCGGTTGCAATTTCGAATTTTTCCGGTTTAGAAAATCGCGTTACATTTACGGTAGTTCCGTTCGTGCAAAGTAATACGCGGCTTTTCGTTTTCCTTTAGTTCGCGTTTTTTTTTATTTCGCGCGCCGTACTATTTTGCTTTCCGCACGATTCGTACTGTAACGCCACCTATACTTATTTATGCTAATGTTTCGCTGGACGTATGAATGTATGCCTACATAAAAGTTTTATTGCTCTGTTGCAGTGAAACACCATGTGTGTTTCTATTTTCGTGAAATTCTACGATAAGAAAGAAGTTGAACTATTCACGTTAGCGATGTCATTAAACTTAAAAGTCCTTTTAAGAAATCGCGTACAGCTTGAACGCCACCGCCGCCGCCGACGTGAACGTCGTCTTCTAAAGGTTCGCGGTCTCGAAACGGAAATTGATTTCTGTTTATCTAAAATAAGAACATGGAAAGTATATTATAACGTCTTTTGGAATTTGTAGATATATAGGTAGTCCTGCTGGATGGTTTCTATATACCTCTACATATAGGCGACGCGACGACTTGGTGACTCGACAAAGGCTGTTTAACAAACACAAACAGCTTTTTCGGATGAACGTTCTTTCTATTATACACATACACTTACGTATGTATGTATGTACGTGTGTGGGTATGTGTATATAAGAGCGCTGGTGCCGCCGAGCGAAAAGCGCTTAACTAAAAATGGGGAATGAATGGCTTCCGTTTTGTATGCCGAAATGAAAGGTATATATATTAGGATTTCTTTTATTTGCTAAACGCGATACCGTCGTATTTTCAATAAAAAATGCGAAATTGCACTTTAAAAATTCGCCGCGCGAGTAAACCATCAATAATTATGGGTTAATCTGCGGCCGAACCGCTTTTTCCGTGGGAACCCCGCATACATGCAATTATTGCTCAATTTTAGCAAGCGGACCCCCGCGTGATATTACTTCAATATCCCTCGCAGCCGTTACATTCGCCATTATCCTATTACAATGTATTGTAGTGACGTGTATATCAGCGTGCAGATTTCGGGGTGTAATCCTTGGAAAGCAGCATTGTGTAGCGCGCCCTCTGTATATATGTATGCATGTAAAGGTTCGGTGTAATTGAGCGTCCGATTGGGCTACATAATATACGATTTAATGTTATACCATTTTGAATTGTTTACAAAAAAATTCCCACCTGACAGATACGAGTTGTCAAAGTCGGTTCCAAACTGGAATTTTTTTCTTTTAAAAACTTTGACAGTTTCCACTCATCGATTACAATTCCTACATCATAAACTTACCTGGAGTACTCATATAAAAAAAAACAAGTCGAAAAATGCCTTAATACGGCGGCAAAAACCAGCCCAAAACCGACAATGTTTTGTCGTCTTAAAATTGTAATACAAACTTAAAATGTTTATAATCTTAGCTGGGATCTTAGAAATTTTTCTACGCAAGTTCGTTGAATTGGTCTAATTTTAAAGAAGATATAAACTGTGCTTTTGGTAAGCTTTCGTTTAACAAGATTAAATAGTGCATCTAGCAATCAATTGCAGTGGAGACTAAACTATGTTTTTTGATCATCATACATATGTATGACTGAAAATTGGGAAAAACCGAAAAAGATGATCCTAGCTGATATTTATATATTTTTTGGAAAGAAAAAACTTTCCTACTTTAAATCTGACACTTTCCCCATATTCAGCATGGTCAAATATATATACAGTGCGATTATTTTACTATGCAACATATCCCTATGTTGCATTTTAAAATAATCGAATCAAAGCATTATACGATAGGCAACCCATTATGCATACTACCCTAGCGTCAAGAATAATTATTGTTTAGTGTCACTTGAAATACGTCAAATATTATTATTATTATTATCTATCCCTATTGTGCCTATTATCTAAGTTATAACACTTTCACAAATGTATGCAATAATCTCAGAGCATTACCAAATACAATAACCAATTCTATACGAAATTTTTATTATCGGTTACGTTATTGTTTAGAACAAGAAGGCGGTCATTTTGAAAAATAGTTATAATAAAAATATTTAAACATTTAATTCGTTATGTATATCAATAAATTTAATGACCTACTCTTTGTCTGTTTTTAGAGTTTAAATAAATTTGCATGTTTTCCCTTAAAACACAACACAGAAGAGTGTAAAAAAAAGTACTGCAAATTAGCTGTGAAATTAGTATGAAACGTGAAAGAATATTTGACGTATTGCAATTGACACTAAGCAATAATTATTCTTGATGCTAGGGTAGTATGTACAATGGGTTGTCTATCGTATAATGGTTTGACTCGATTATTTTAAAATGCAACATAGAGATATGTTGCATAGTAAAATAATACCACTGTACATATATGTATTAAAAATTTCAGCGAAATCGGAGGTCGAAATTTTTTTCAAAAAACGCAAGGGGTCGTATGGAAAAAATGCGGATTTTTGACAATTTTCTAAGGACGTTCGATTTCATTCAAATTTTGAATATATGTATATGTAATTGAAATTGCTGAATGGGATACAAGTGTCAGCTTTGGACTAAAAGGCTGTTCTTGGTCGAAAAACCGAAAAAACTGCTGGGATTCGAGGTCCTACTTTCCTATTTATGTATTTTTTTGGCAAAAAAAGCGCTTTAGCTAAAATTTGATACTTTTGTTGTATTCAGCATGATAAAATACATATACATATGTATGTATATTGTCGAGATTTTTCAAAAAATCCAAACGATATGTATGGAGAAAAATGTGGATTTTTGACAATTTCCGAAAGGTGTTCGATTTTGTTCGAATTTTGAGTATATACAGTGTGTAAAGTGATGAGGTTTCCTATAGGAAAAACGTTTTTAATAGGTATGCATTTTAAAGAGAAAAATTTATTCCTTATAAAAAATTTTGCCTGTATCAAAACCCCTTTATAGACAAAGAAAATTCCAGTTATCACTTAAGATAAGATCGAAAACTTGAAATTATGTCGAGTTATTAATCTTAAATATGAGTAAGTCCTAACCCAGTAAACAAAATTCAAATATGGCGCAATTATTTTTAGTAACTGCAACGTTGAAGCATGAAATTACCATTAACAAATTTATATATTATAGTTTATTTGGATAGTTCTTTTTATACGTTTATGTTGTAGTTACTAAAAATAATTGCGCCATATTTGAATTTTGTTTACTGGGAATGTTATATCAGTATAAGTATATCATACCCATGTAATTACTGTTTAACAAACGTCATTTATTGACAATTCAACGAGCTTAATTTGGAAAACCTGTTGATGTTAGAATAGCGAATCTACCTGGTGAAGTGTTATAGTACAGGAGAAGTCTGTTATAAATAAATAACTCAATTATTTAATGCAAAATAAACGATTAGAAGTGTAAGCAGAACACAGCTTTAAAGATATTATTAAATAAAGAGTTTGATGAAACGGGATCTGTTTCTGACAAATAGTAGGTAACCTCCCAAAGCGTACAATAATGATGATGCTGTGAATGCTTAGAGATAGAAAACCGTTTTCGACAAATGGTATAGTTTCCTCACAAAATTGTATGTAGTCATTGGTCAAAGGATAATCCAAATTTTAGAACTAAAGCAGGAAATCAACGATATCAAAAAGTCAACCTTTAGTGCAGAATGTTGTTTAACAGAATCATCGACCCATTCTGAAACCCATCTGAACTTTAAAATAACACAATTATACTCTGTACCAGGAAAAGCGATGTATCTACTTCCAATAAAGTGGCCAGCTCATCGCAGTTTGTTTCTTAGAGAATACTTAAATTTACATTTTTCTGGTAGATTAATTGGACGACATGGAACAATACATCCACCAGCTCGGTCACCAGTATGTTTTTTTGCCAAAAAATACACTATAGAGCATTCCAACCTTAGTATTCACCGTTGTTACTTATGGCTCTCTCATTATCTTAAGCAATTTGTAATAAATTGTCTTCTTTTATTTCAAAACAATGGTGCCAGGTCAATTAATATGTTTGCAGTTGGCAGTGCTGGTGTCGCTCCAGTGAAAGAAGAAGAAGACATAGTGCAAATATAACTTTGACAAATGTCAAAATCGTTTCGAAAATTAATACGTATCTAAGTTCACTTCAAACGTCGTACTCACTTGACAGCTTCCGTTTTTATAGAATCCTAACCAAAAAGTATTTCAAAACAACAATGGCAACAATGTCATTGGTTTCCATAAGACACATACTGAATACCAAGGTTGGAATGCTCTATAGTATGAACATTTGGAAAAACCGAAAAAGGTGAGATTTTCGCTGACATTTATATATTTTTTGGTAAGAAAAATCTTTCCTAGTCCACATCTGACACTTTTCCTATAGTCAGCATGTTCAAGTATACATATACATATATGTATATTCATAACTTCAGCAAAATCGAAGTGATGAAGATTATTTTCAAAAAATCCAAGGGACAAT
Source organism: Popillia japonica (assembly GCA_004785975.1). Taxonomy (NCBI): domain Eukaryota; kingdom Metazoa; phylum Arthropoda; class Insecta; order Coleoptera; family Scarabaeidae; genus Popillia; species Popillia japonica. The sequence goes on from SMLS01069544.1 coordinate 13,218, forward strand.
TTTCGAAAGGCGTTCGATTTCGTTCAAATTTGGGATATACATATATGTAATTGACCATGGTGAATGCGATAAAAGCGTTCAGATTTGGGCTACAAGGCTGTTCTTGGTCGAAAAACCGAAAAAATTGCTAGGATTTGAGATCCTAGCTTCTATTTATGTATTTTTTGACCGAAAAAAGCCCTTTAGCTCAAATCAGAGATTTTTGTTGTATTTAGCACGGTTAATTACATATATATTCGAAATTTCAGCGAAATCGGAGATGTCGAAATTTTTCTCAAAAAATCATAGGGGGTAGGTATGAAAAAAATTTCGATTTTTGACAATTTTCTAAGGGTGTTCAATTTTGTTCATAAACAAAATATATGTATACGTATGTAATTGAGCTTGCTGAATACGATAAACGTGTCAACTTTAGGCTAAAGTATGTCGTTTGCCCAGAAAATGCATTAATATGACCGAAAGTTTTGAAAATCCAAGAAAATCCAGTCCCTAGCCGATATTTATGCATTTTCCGATAAGAAAATCCTATTCTAGCCCAAATCTGACACTTTTCCAATATCCAGCATACTCAATTACACATATATTCAAAATTTCGGCAAAATCGAAGAGGTCGAAATTTTTCTCAAAAAATCATAAGGGGTAGGTATGAAAAAATTTTCGATTTTTGATAATTTTCAAAGGGTATTCGATTTTGTTCATAAATAAAATATCTGTATATGTATGTAATTGACCCTGCTGAATACGATAAAAGTGTCAAATTTGGACTAAAGTATGTGGTTTGGCCAGAAAATGCATAAATATGACCAAAAGTTTTAAAAATCCAAGAAAATTCAGTTCCTAGCAGGTATTTTATACATTTTTTGATAAGAAAAACCTTTCCTAGTTCAAATCTGACTTTGTTTCCATATTCAGCACGGTCAACTACATATATATTCAAAATATCAGAGAAATCGGAGAAGTCGAGATTTTTTCCAAAAAATCCAAGGGAAAAAATGTGGATTTTTGACAATTTTCGAAGGGCGTTCGATTTCGTTCAAATTCGGGATATATATGTAATTGACCATGTTGAATGAGATAAAAGTGTCAGATTTGGGATAAATATCTGTTTTTGGCCAAAAAATATATAAATAGTGGCTTGTATCAATCTAATCACCTTTATTAGTATTATTACTATATATTTTTTTTAGTGTTAATGGTAGATAGTATTACAAATCTGTACTATACTTTTTTAATGTAAAAAACTGCCAGTTTTTAACTTGAAAATTACCGGTTGAAACCGAAGCGTAGTGCGCCGTTACACACGGTTAAAGTGAACCGCTCGCTCGGGCGCCTATTTCAATTATGCAATACGGTTTTATTGTTTAATTAACTGGGAACTGCTCGACAGTAGTAAATATAAAACCTGGAAACGCGGAATTAGGTACTTTAATTAGTTTTACATGTTCAATGTCGGCTACTAAATAATGTCTAACTTGATTACTACACGTTGGAGGTAGACTAAACCCGTGTGTTCGATACATACATATTATGTGTGGAGGCATTATATTACCGATTATTCTCCTTCTTATGCGACTCAATTCCGAACCGTATAATTACCGTTCGTTCCCCGTTTTGCATTATTAATCGTTGAAAATTACATATTGCGTCGATATCAGGAAATGATATTAAATTAATTCGATATTAAATTTAAAATGATTTCTCGTTACGTTAGCGCGTCGGGGAACGGAACGACCCGTTTCGGGGCGTTCTTTTTATCCCCGCATTGTGCGAAACCAGTTCGAGAACAGGATTTATTGGCTCGTATACTCAGATTTCTAGGATCAAATATTTTCAATGCCTTTTGGAAGTTTGATACCGTAGTAGCGATAGAGGCTGGATAAGAATATTTATTACCTTCCAGCTCTTGTTTTACAGCGCCAGATTTACTTTTCCACACTTATACACACACAGATGCGGACTTACACGTATATCAAACGGTAAGGGTACGCGAGAAATCCTGATGCGTGAAGCATTGGCGTAACATAGAAAACGGGGAGGTTGTTAAGGAAGTAAAGCAAGCAAAGAATAAAATAAAAAAAAGAGTTATTCCGAACGGGAACGTGTGTGATTTCATTAAAACGGAAAAAATACATCTACGTCCTCTTGTGTTCGTGTTTATTTTTCTTCTTTTTACGCTATAACGTTCGCGTGGGAAAACAACTATGAAAATCTAAAATTTCACGTTTTCTTTTTTTTCGAATGGGTGTTAGGTGTTATTCGCGCTTTCGTATTCCCGTTTCCTGTTTTTATTTCGTCGGATTTTATCGCGTTCTCCGATATAAATTTCCCCCGGATTATATTGTTCGGTGTAGTAGTCGCTTTTGAATTTCTGATTTTATATTTCGGCATGTGTGTTTGTGTGCTTAGATATGTATTTAAATATCATGTGATTTCCGATTTTATAGGTTGTTTGTTTAGTGTTCGTTAGTAATATTGCGTGCTTAAAACGAGAAACATATTGAATATTAATCGGATATTCTGTTGCACCAACATGTTTAATACTAGTATGTAATCCCAATCCTTTAAAAAAAATCTTGAAATTCTGCCAAGTTCTCAAATATAAATTCAAGTTATAGATCTATTAAAGTTAGGATAAGAAAGATATTGGCGGCCATTAAGACTGCAGTGGGTGTCTCAAACTACTGAAATATCAATTCTAGAAGAAGGGTGTGTTAATAATGAAATTAACCGTTTAGTACCTTACCAATCGTACCAATCGTGGACCAGTAAACTTTGATTTATCCTTAACAATGGTTGATGGCAAGATCTGCAATGCATTGACAAATACGTCCAGTATGACGTGTTATATGTATTTGCAAAGCTAAAATTTCTGTTCGTAAACGATCAATTGAAAAAAATACGTTAAAATTGGGTCTTTCTGTGTTGCATTTCTCTATTCGATGTTTTGAATGTTTGTTACACGTAGCATATAGGTTAGACTTTAAAACTGGAAAGTATGCAAAGATAATAGAAAAAAAATTGAGACATATAAACGGCTTTTGCAAACCCAATTCCGGCAAAAAATGGGACTTCTAGTAGACATCCCAATATCTGGCTTTGGAAATACAAATGATGGCAACACAGCGAGACGTTTCTTTGCAAATCCAAATTTGTCAGCAGAGATAACTAAAGTGGACAACGAATTAATTAACCGGTTCGCAGTAATTTCAAGAACAATTAATAGTGGTTATGAAATAGAAGTTGAACAGTTTGACTACTACACTGTTGCCTGAAAACAACCCAACTCTACAGTGCGTCCCCGGATCGACGCATGAATAGGTAAAAAAGTCTGAAAATTTTTGAGTTGAAATTTCATCTTCTGGGGTTCAGCCCTGCTTGGACAGAAACTAATTTGTGCCATACTTTTTGTTTTGAATAATCAAGCATGCCTTGAAAATGTACGAAAAGTGCTTTTCCTGTACGAGATATGACAAAATATTATTAAGAAAAGTTGTTCAGATTGACAAATTACGCAAGTGTGCAAAATTTCAACAAGATCAAGCATGCCTTGGTAATTTACACAAAAGTAATTTTTCCCACTAACAAAGTGCTTTTTCTGTAGGAGATACGACAAAATGTTATTAAGAAAAATTGTTCAGATTGATAAATTATGCAAATGTGCAAAATTTCAACAAAATCAAGTATGTCTTGGAAATGTATGTGTTGCCTTATTTTCCAAAACGCATAGTGTGCTATGAATGTAAGAAGATAAAAATAAAATAACGTTTTGACACTTGTCAAAAATAGTTAATTCTAAATTGACGTAGTGTTTTCTGTGGGCTAAAATTGATCTCAAAATTCGTAAATATCACTGCGAAATATCACAAAAGTTATGCTTGCTCTACCATAACGGATCTATTTGATTCAGTGTTATGGTATAGGAGAATGATCTATTCCAGCGGTTATTAGACTATTTAATGTGAAGTTTCCAAACACAGTATTGGTCCAATCTACAGCATCCAGACTGGTTAAAAAATTTCTGACTACCGGCAGTGTACATAATATACCAAAAAAAAAAGAAAAACTTTGATGAAGATGACATAAGTACTGTGTTAGCAATGGATTCATTATGTGAACAACCCAAACTGTCACTAAGAAAGCGATCAGAACAGACTCTCATTAGCAGATCACATTTGCAACGCGTTTATAAAGCAAGAAAGGTTAAACCATATAAAGTCAGATTTCTTCACACGTTAGAAGAGGGGGATGAAGCCCGAAGGTTGGAATTTTGTCTCACTTTGGGTGAGAAAATTCTGGAGGATCGGGATTTCCAAAGAAATATTATTTTCTCAGATGAATCGACTTTTACTACTAGTGGTGTGCCTTCCTCACAGAATTGTCGATATTGGTCTGAACAGAATCCCGATTATGTAATAAATTCTAAGCGCCAATATTTTAAAAAGGTTAACGTCTGGTGTGCAGTTTCCTATCGTTGTGGTGTAATTGGACCATATTTTATTGAGGGAAGACTTAATCAGCATACATATTTAAATATTTTGAATTGATTTGTGGACGAACTGCCATGCGAAGCAAGATGTTTTTCATATTTTCAACACGACGGTTGTCCTGCCCACTCGACTTTGGGAGTTTGTGAATGGCTGAATCAGCATTTTCAAGAAAAATGGATAGCCAATGCTGGTCGCATTTTATGGCCGCCCAGATCTCCTGATCTAACAATAATGGATTTTTTCTTTTGGGGTCGGATAAAACAAATAGTATATTCGAATAGGATTCCAAATGATGTAGAGGTATTAAAGAATCGCATTAGAGATGCAGTAAATTCAATTTCCCTTGAGGAGATAAGAGCAGCGTTCAATGCATTTCGGATCAAAATTGAGGAATGTGCGAATAAAGGCGGTGGACTTATTGAATGAATAGATATTTCAGATTATGTGAATTTTGATATTTTTGTTTCAACGAAGTGAATTGTTCGAGTTTTGTCATTTTTTATATTCATATCTAATAAACGATGAAGTAAACCGATCTTGTTGAAATTTTGCACACTTGCGTAATTTGTCAATCTGAACA